>MU771645.1:177926-189510 GCA_026770625.1 Nicotiana glauca | reverse complement strand
GAGGGGGAGGGGGTGTCCTGACTTGGCAAAACCAAAAAACCAACTGTCAAGGGTAAACATCACTCTTTAACTGTCTGTAATGCGTACGGTAGCTGTATCGAATGGTGAGAAAATTTTATTTTGTGTCTCATACAACTGATACTAGTTACTATTACTAGTTGTATGAGGCATTTTTTTTGTCTCACAATTTTGTGGACCTAGAAGTGTAAGATTAGGGTCCACTGTCACGATCCCAAAACCGACCCGATCGTGATTGTATTGGTCAAAATCTGACCACCCCGACCGGGGCGACCCCGACCTAATCATCTTACGAAAGAAGTTAACAAAGTCAATTTCATCCCATCTTTACGTCATTCGACACAAGCGACAAGGGCAAGCCCTTTCCACGGCTAGTAAGCTTCCCCAACTCAGCCATTCCACGTGGTGGCAAACAGAAGAATATTTTCGACTATAAATATCAGGAAAGAAAATCGAAGCAGGGGGACCCGACTCCTACTTCCTCTCCTACTTCCCCTCCAACACTTGAACCGAAAAAAGAGGATGAACAGAACTCCACCCTTAAGGGGAAAGGATTCTTCATCTACTGAGAGAGGGGAGGAGCTCCATCGGGATATTGAAAAAGGGGACAAAACAATTGTAATTCGTTTTCCCCTCTAAGGAGGGGTAAAGCAAAACTTTATTATAAATAAGACATCTTGATGTTTTATCTGTTCCATATATGATTGCTATTTCTTTGTCTTTCGATTCAATATGAATTAGGATTGACTATGATTTACCCCTTCATCTTTTTTGATTGATTTGCTTAAAAACAGTTTAATATCTTTTGAATCAAATAATTTGGCGCATCTGTGGGGATTTCCTAGTGAAAACACCTAGTTTTTCCAGATCGAAGCCAAAGAAACGTGAGAAGAGAATCAAACTCACACCGGATTCGAAAGCAGCAGCTGGAGGAACGAAAAATCGAACGGGTTAGCAAGGTCTAAAATTCTCTGCCCTATCGGTCCCGAATACTCTGAACAAGGCAAAAGGGATACCTAGGCTAAATAACCGAAAATCATCTTAGCACAGCCGTAACCCTCCCGGTCGGTGGCATCTTCGAAATAAACAGCCAAAGTCATGACAGAAAGTGTAACACGCATACCACGCGGGTCCGATGCCCGCAGCGTTGAACCATCGATGCGAGCAATGCCTGCCAAACTGGGACTTCGGTCAAGGTCCTTCGCCATCAAAGATAGAAAGGTTCGACCTCGCTCGAACTCAGACGGGTTGTTATTTCGATAAGTGCGAAATAACACCCTCAAGGCCAAGAGCCTTCGCCATAAAAGATAGAAAGGTTCGACCTCGCTCGAACTCAGACAGGTTGTTATTTCGATAAGTTCGAAATAACACCCTTAAAGCCAAGGGCCTTCGCCATCAAAGATAGAAAGGTTTGACCTCGCCCGAACTCAGACAGGTTGTTATTTCGATAAGTTCGAAATAACACCCTTAAGGCCAAGGGCCTTCACCATCAAAGATAGAAAGATTTGACCTCGTTTGAACTCAGACGGGTTGTTATTTCGATAAGTTCGAAATCACCCCTTTAAGGCCAAGGGCCTTCGCCATCAAAGATAGAAAGGTTCGACCTCGTTCGAACTCAGACGGGTTGTTATTTCGATAGGTTTGAAATAACACCCATAAGGCCAAGGTCCTTCACCATCAAAGATAGAAAGGTTCGACCTCGTTTGAACTCAGACGGGTTGTTATTTTGATAAGTTTGAAATAACACCCTTAAGGCCAGGGGCCTTCGCCATCAAAGATAGAAAGGTTCGACCTCGTTCGAACTCAGACGGGTTGTTATTTTAATAAGTTCAAAATAACACCCTTAAGGCCAAGGGCCTTCGCCATCAAAGATAGAAAGGTTCGACCTCGTTCGAGCTCAGACGGGTTGTTATTTCGATAAGTTTGAAATAACACCCTTAAGGCCAAGGGCCTTCGCCATCAAAGATTGAAAGGTTCGACCTCGTTCGAACTCAAACGGGTTGTTATTTCGATAAGTTCAAAATAACACCCTTAAGGCCAAGGGCCTTCGCCATCAAAGATAGAAAGGTTTGACCTCGTTCGAACTCAGACGTGTTGTTATTTCGATAAGTTCGAAATAACACCCTTAAGGCCAAGGGCCTTCGGCATCAAAGATAGAATGGTTCGACCTCGTTCGAACTCAGAAGGGTTGTTATTTCGATAAGTTCGAAATAACACCCTTAAGGCTAGGGGCCTTTGCCATCAAAGATTGAAAGGTTCGACCTCGTTCAAACTCAGACGAGTTGTTATTTCGATAAGTTCGAAATAACACCCTTAAGGCCAAGGGCCTTCGCCATCAAAGATAGAAAGGTTCGATCTCGTTTGAACTCAGACGGGTTGTTATTTCGATAAGTTCGAAATAATACCCTTAAGGACAAGGGCCTTCGCCATCAAAGATAGAAAGGTTCGACCTCGTTCGAACTCAGACGGGTTGTTATTTTGATAAGTTCGAAATAACACCCTTAAGGCCAAGGGCCTTCGCCAGCAAAGATAGAAAGGTTCGACCTCGTTCGAGCTCAGACGGGTTGTTATTTCGATAAGTTTGAAATAACACCCTTAAGGCCAAGGGCTTTCGCCATCAAAGATAGAAAGATTCGACCTTGTTCTAAATCAGACAGGTTGTTATTTCGATAAGTTCGAAATAACACCCTTAAGGCTAAGGGCCTTCGCCATCAAAGATAGAAAGGTTTGACCTCGTTCGAACTTAGACAGGTTGTTATTTCGATAAGTCCAAAATAACACCCGTAAGGCCAAGCGCCTTCGCCATCAAAGATAGAAAGGTTCGACCTCGCTCGAACTCAGACGGGTTGTTATTTCGCTAAGTTCAGAATAACACCCTTAAGGCCAAGGGCCTTCACCATCAAAGATAGAAAGGTTCGACCTCGCTCGAACTCAGACGGGTTGTTATTTCGATAAGTTCGAAATACCACCCTTAAGGCCAAGGGCCATCAAAGATACATTGTTCGAACTCAGACGGGTTGTTATTTCGATAAGTTCGAAATAACACCTTTGAAGCCCAGGGCCCTCGCCATCAAAGGTTGAAAGGTTCGACCTCGCTCAAACTCAGACGAGCCATTATTTCGATAAGTTCCTAATAAAACCCACAAGGCCAGGAACCTTTGTCACAAAAAGGGAAGAGCAAAGCCAGGACTCGCCTGACTAGCCTCTACCTTGTGACGAGATCATAAATCTCCAGAAAGAAAGCTAAAACCCAAGCAAAAAAAATTCTTTATTCATAAAGTCATAGATGCGGGCTGTCGCCGCTTACATCCGGCCCAGGCCGGTCGACTATTATAAAAAAACAAGAAACAAGAAACAAGCAAACGCCAATCGGCGAACGAAATAAAAAAAACACCAAGTACAATTTCTTTCACTCGGCGTCATCACCGCCATCTTTATCATCATCTCCATAAGGCCCATCATCATCACCATACGCACCCCCATCAGCTTCGGGCATCACAACATCATATCCACAGTTGGCACGAGCCTCGCGAGCCTTCGCTCGCGCTTCCTGGTAGGAAGCCTCGGTCTCGGTGTCTACCTCCCACAAGTTCTTGAATATATCCCGCTGGGCTTCGGCATAAACCCATAGCTCATGAGTCTGGTGGGGAACGGCAGCGTGGGACGGTCCAGCCTGGGCCCTCAGTCGCTGATTCTTCGCCTCCAAGGCCGCGACTCGATCTGCCAGAACCGAAGCCTCTTGATAAATCGTGCCAATCCGCTCCTCAAGCCTCGCCTCCGTAAGAGTCGCATTCGCCCTCTCTGATTCTTGCTGGGACTTGAGCACGCGAATTGTCTCCTCTAGAGCCACCACCCTTGCCAGAGCCTCAGACCAGACTCTCTCAATGCGCTCTAAACCGGCCACCTTGATTTCCATCGTAGACAATTTCCCTCTCCATTCGACGCTCATCTCCTCAATTCGAGCCCAGCTATGATCCATCTCCAACTGCATCGCTCCCAACTTGCCCTGTAGGTACTCACACTCGGCAGTGACCCCTTTACCCAATTCTACCTCCTCGTCTTTGAGGCGAAGTTGTTCTTCGAGCTCGCTTTTGATACAGATCGTCTGCATCAGCTCTTGATCCCTTCTCTCTAATTCCTCGCCTAGATCCCGATGATGGGGGTCCGTCCTCAATCGTTCGTGCAACTCACGACATATGTTGCGATAGCGACGGTACTTCTCCAGCAACTGCAAGAAAATTCTCGACCGAATGTTGGCCCTACGGATGCTTTCCACCTCCACCAGATACGCCTGAAAAATGAGAAAACAATTAAACCAATGTTCTCTCGCATAAAGGGAAAGGCCAAAATAAAAGCCGAAAACAACATACCCTCAAGCCTATGACGTCCACCTCATCCCTCAATTTGGCATCATGGACATTCCGCAGGGACTCATTTTTAGCTTCCGAACACAGCAGGCTAAGCTGGGATACCAAGTTATCCCCCTGTGCCAAGAGATTCACGTCAGAAGGGATATCAAGAACACGAGCCGATCTGCCCACGTAAACCACCGAATGAGTGAGGCCATCCTCGAACATCCTGACATCATTAGGATCCAAATCAGACTCGGACTCATATTTGTTGACCATCACACTCTTCCCCCTTCATACCGCAGATGAAGAAGGTGCACTCAAAGTCAAGACGGTGGCACTAGGAGTCTGGCTCTCTGCTCCGGTAGGATGTTGATCATCATCGGCAACGGGAACTCCGAATTGAGTCATTATAACAGCCGAATATTCTGGGCACTGACCACCAGCATCAACTTTCACAACTCGCTACATCTCTAGGGGAGACGCCGCAGCAGCACCATCCCCTGGGACCGTTGGTGGAGACTCATCCAAATTAATTACGGTCGAAGGCGCCATATCGAATGCCACCCTTCGTCTCTTCGACGAACCTTCCTCTTCTACGGTCGATGGTGATCCATTCGTAGGACGGACAACACTGAATGGGGTTTCCTGAGAGACCGCTCTTGCTGGAGTGGCCAGGACAGTAGATTCGACCGAAGCAGCCCTCGATGAAGGATGAGCAGCAGGTATTGCAACAAGATGAGCAGATGCAGCCGACCGATGAAAGGCTAGCTGAGGAGCCCTGACTCTCCGTACTCTCTCTGGCAATGACAAACGATGCTCAATAGGTAAGACGAAAACAGAGAAAGACATAGAAAATAAGGACGTTATCTCACTTGAAGGGGCCCACGTCCAAATCTCTCATGAAAGGTCGACCAAGTGCGAACCCCCACTGTATGGGGAAGGATGGCCTCTATCCATTTGCGAATCCCCGCCAAAGGCAGGGGGAGGGGGGCAGCTTCTCGGCTGCGAAATAACAAAGCAGGTCAATACCTACAACATAAAAGAAGAGAGGAAAAATAAAAATCAAGCACTGCACTAATGAGAAACACAGACTTACGGGCAAAATTCCACCTCTCAGGAAATCCAGTCGGGTCTGCCACGAGGTGCTCGGTCAGCACATAGAAAAAGTTCTCATAAAAGCAATGATTGGTCCTGTCATCCATCTTTACCACTAGGCCTTTCGACCCCGAGGACGCGCATGGATCATTGTGCCTCAAATCAATTACGGAGCGAACAGGCTAAGCACATGGCCTACAGTAACCTCGCAACCGGCGAGCTCCGCATATTTGATGACATGAGGAACAACTTGTACAAATAAGGAGAAAGCTAGGCGGGGCATACCTCATAATAGCGGTAGAAATCTACCACCAGCATGGGAGGTGGGAGCGTGTACCCTACGAGGAAGGGGTAGGCATAGAACATACAAAATTTGGGACAATCAATTTGAACCCGATCGTCTCTCTCGCCGGTACCATCTCGACAAAGCCAGGAATGTCCCATCGTTCCCTCAAATCTGCGATCCCTACCTCCCCTAATAGGGGAGCGATCTCTTCCGGATCCGTTCCACCGTTAACACTAAAGTCGACCATGTCCCTCCCCGGGTGGGGTAAAATTTCATTTACAGAAGGAACCTCTTCGTCCTCCACCAATTCTATATTTCCGACAGCCGGAACAGGGTTCTCAGTCGTCGGAGGAGCAATAAGAAGATTATCACGGGAAGAAGCACCGGCCATTTTTAGCCAAAAAGGAAAAAAGAACTCGCCGGAAGAAGCGAAAGAATTAAGGATTGCAACGAGCAAGATAGAGCCAAAATTCGAAATGACAGAAAAGAAGATATCCTGAAAATTCTCTCGAAACGAACAATGAATGTGAGAAGAAAATGGCAGGGTTTCCTTATTTATAAGAGGCATAAATTCCCCGAGCGCAAAACCCGATAGTCACCACTCAAATTCGATGGGACGTGAAACGTTTCAGATCCTCAGAAACGTGCGTCATAATGACTTCTTGCACGAAGTAACGCTCCATTTACCAACCGGCATTTCGGTTTCGAAACCATCATAACGGTACACGAGTACTGAAAGACATCCCTAAAGAATCCCAAAATTCACAACACGATCAAGGGATAAAATGGGGATCAGATTCCCTTCGACTACGTCGCATGCATGATCCATCCGTCGAAGTTGACAAGTCACAACCCCAACGAATGGAGGAACTAACTGTATTGGTCAAAATCTGACCACCTCGACCGGCGCAACCACGACCCTGTCCTAATCATCTTACGAAAGAAGTTAACAAAGTCAATTTCATCCCATCTTTACTTCATTCGACATAAGCAACGAGGGCAAGCCCTTTCCATGGCTCGTAAGCTTCCCCAACTCAGCCATGCCACGTGGTGGCAAACACAAGAAGATTTTTGACTATAAATATCAGGAAAGATAATCGAAGCAGGGGGACCCGACTACTACTTCCTCTCCTACTTCCCCCCAACACTCGAATCGTAAAAAGAGGACGAACAGAACTCCACCCTTAAGGGGAAAGGATTCTTCATCTACTGAGAGGGGTGAGGAGCTCCATCGGGATATTGAAAAAGGGGACAAAACAATTGTAATTCATTTTCCCCTCTAAGGAGGGGTAAAACAAAACTTTATCATAAATAAGACATCTTGATGTTTTATCTGTTCCATATATGATTGCTATTTCTTTGTCTTTCGATTCGGTATTAATTAGGATTGACTATGATTTACCCCTTGATCCTTTTTGATTGATTTGTTTAAAAAGAGTTTAACATCTTTTGAGTCAAACAGTGATGACGCCTATCGTGAAACTAGGCCAGCCGACACAATCTCTAATCAAACAAATATTTCATAAAAGGAACGTTTTAAGCTATTAATCAAATAAAATCCCATAACATGAGTTTAAATAACAAGTGCGGAAAGAAAACACAAGCCCGACATCGGGGTGTCACAAGTCACGAGCATCTACTAAGGTCTGAATACAACGAAGACTACCACAGTCTGGAAAATACTAAAACAGTCTAAGGAAGATGAGAGAGAGAAGAGCAACACTGTGAACGCCAACGAACTACCTTGCTAACTCCGATGGATTTGCCAGTGAGTAATCAATACCCACTACCGGGTTCAGATATACTTGAATCTACACACAAGGTCCAGGGAGTAATGTGAGTATGCCAACTCATTTGCAAATAATATATAAATCAAGTCATCTTGTTAAAATCCAATTTCAGTAAAAATCCTTTGAAAAATGTCTTTCCTACAGTTTCAATAGAGATTCACTGAAGTTTAAAAAAATGATGAAAGTCATAAATAGCCCATCGGGCAAGAGATGTATTATAAACTGCCCCTCGGGCATAACATCAATCAGAACAAGCCCCTTGGGCTACCTCACAATCACTCATAATCAGTCCTTCGAGCACAACATGTATCAAGAACAGCCCCTCGGGCAACATCATATCACTCACTCAGGGTACCCGAACTCACTGGGGGTGTACAGACTCCGGAGGGGCTCCTACAACCCAAGTGCTATAACAAGCCATCTCGTGGCATAAATCAGTTAGGCCCTTGGCCTCATAACAAGCCACCTCGTGGCATAAATCAATCTGGCCCGTGGTCTCACAAAACCATGAATCAATCACAACATGCTGCGACGTGCAGCTCGATCCCATAATATCCTCACAACACAGGCCCTCGGCCTCACTCAGTCAGAAACCTCTCAAGCCACTCGGGCTATCAGTAAAATAGGGTGCTCGGCCTAAAATATCATTTTATGCATCAAAACGGAGTAACAAAGACTGAGTTATGAAATCAGTGAACACAACATCACTGAGTATAGATCTTAAATTAAAACAGTGAGGAAATAGTAGTAAAAAGCCCCTAAGGGTCCAAATAGCTTGGCACTAGGCCCAAATATGGCATTCAGCACAAAACATAGTAATACTTTCCAAAGCACAATAGTATCAAATAGTTTTCAGTCAAATATGCGAGGCCCTCGGGACCTCAACCGAAATCATCCCGAGGCCCTTGGGACCTTAACCAAAAATACCAACAAGTCACATATCATCATATGAACTTAGTCGAACCTTAGGAACACTCAAAACAACATCAAAACACCAAAACACCTTCGAATTCAAGCCTAAGAACTTCTAAACTTCCAAATTCCGCAAACGATGATGAAACCTATCACAACCTTTTCCGAATGATCACAAATTGTGCACACACGTCAAAAATGACACTACGAACCTATTCCAACTTCCGGAATTCTATTCCGACCCTGATATCAAAATTTCCACTGCTGATCGAAAATCGCCAAATTTCTAATTTCGCCAATGCTAACCTAATTCTACCACGGACCTCCAAATCATATTCCGGACGCGCTCCCAAGTCCAAAATTACCTAATAGAGCTAATCAAATCATAAAAACCCAAATCCGAAATCTTATACTAAAAAGTCAAAACTTGGTCAAATCTTTCAAATTTAAAGCTTCAAGTTGAGAATTGTTCTTCCAAATCTGTTCTGATTATCCTGAAAATCAAATGCGATGCTTTACATAAGTCATAATACATCATACGGGGCTAGTCATGCCCGAGAACTGGTGAGCAAAGTGCAAATGCTCAAAACAACCAGCCGGGTCACTATATCCATAAATTTGTGAGATAAAAAAGTGCCTCAAACAACTAATATCGGTTGTGTGAGGTACATAATGAAACTTCTCTGAATGGTACAAGTTTTGACTTTTGAGTGCAAAGAGTCGAAGAGGAGTGGACAAACGCTCGAGAGATCACTTTGAGAAACATGGTCAATATCTTTGATCCTCAACCCATTCGTGGTGTGATGATTCACATGCGCCACCGAGGGACAAAGAGTTTGGTGGTGAAGATGGATGACAGAGCCAACCATCATTTCTATGAGAATTATTTTTATGTGAGGACCGAGAACCTTGTGGCGGATCCTGCAGGATTCCCCGAGAGGTGGAACTTTGCACGTAAATTTCTATATCTTTGGTCGGAGTAATAGTCGATCGCTTTTCCTTGGGTAGTACTAAACTATTCTTGTTTTTGCAGCCGCAAGATTACCTCCCGCGCCTGTTGATGATATCCGTGAGTGGATGATTGACATTCTTCCTCATATGCCGGGAGTTCACGAATGGTCATCCTTCTACGAAAAATATGGATGTAAGCCTCTTACTGGTAAGTAGTTTTACTGCAGTTTCCGTTTTCCACATTGCAGTTTGGCCTTGTTGCTTATATGACATTTATCGTTAGTAGGGAGAGTGCGAATGGCGAGGGCTCCTCCACTTGCATTTCATTAGCCGACATCCTCTACTCGGCCTGTACAGAGACCTGCTGCCCGGCCTACGACAAGGGCTGCTCAGGCTGAACTTGCGGCCATAGCCGTATGCACAGAAACAATTCCTCAATCTGGGACTCCGACTTCTATCTGCCCGACGGGGGAGTCTTCCCGTGCTGAGGATGGTGAGGGGCCGTCAAAGAGACGACATGTGGATTCTGAAATAGCTCTATCAGTTGTGGTAAGTTTAGAGGGCAGCATCTTCTTGATGGAGTCTGAGATGGGGAAAGATGCTAACCCGTCTACAGAGGTAGAGCCAATCACCGTGACCAACCCGTCGACAGAGACTTCAGCTATTGTAAGTGACCAACAAACTACTGTGATAGAAAGTCAGAGCCGAGGCTGCTGTTGTTACTTTGGGCGGGATTCCATCTTCTGGGCTGGGTCGTGCCTCTTCTTCGGTCGCAGAGAGGGGAAAAGGTGTCGTAGTCGATGACTACAAATCTGAGTCTCATCTTGATCCTGATGACATCAGGATGTTTGAAGAGGGCCTGACTCATACAGTAGTACATGCGGGAGGTCCGTCTCGTATACTTGAGATCTCATCGGATATTAACTTCTAGGAGATACAGAAGACCTGGTTTCACAGTTTGACCTTTTGTGTTCTGCCGCCGAGAGTGAGGCTCTCTGGGACGTCCGTGATGTCGATTTGATGCACGAAGTGGCCTCCATGGGCTTGAGGGTAAGTTTCTCCTTTCTCTTATATTCTTTTCATTTTTGGCGACCTTGGCCTTAACCAATTTTTGTCTTTCAAACGTACATGGTGGAGATTGAAAGTGCTCGAAGGGCCGACACTCGGGCCAAAATTTTCCTGATAACTACTGTGAGCACGTGATTTCTAAGCAAATTATTCCTAAAATCCAAACAAAATAATTTTTCATTGTTTTTACAATTTTGTTGAAATTTGTTGCATTTTTGTGTTAATTAGTTGCATAATAATTCATATTAAAAATACAAAAGATATGCATATGCATTAGGATTTTTAATTTTACAAATTTAAAATAATTTAAGGAAAAAATGAAAAATAGCATTTTAGTGTTATTACTATAAAAAAAGGCTATTAAAATTTTTTTTTAGAATTTAATTAGTTTTAGTTTAATTTCACAATTTAATAAAATCAGAAAATATATGGAAAAGAAATATAAAGTACAAAATACAAAAATAAAATAAACAATAGCAATTTAAATAAATAAAAAAAGGAGAAGAAAACAATTGAAATAAGAGGAAAAGAAATGACTGCTAAAAGAAATTGGGCTCAATACCCACACCAAAACAGACTACACCCATGCCCAAGCCTATTTCCCGATCCAGTCCAGCACCTTGGATATCAAAACGACGTCGCATGGGCAAAGTTTTAATCTCATCCATTAAATCATTTTTCATCCAACGGCCCGTATGAGATGGGGTAATTAAATAAAATAAAACGTTACAAAAACTTTAACCCTAAACCAGTCCTTTCCCCTCCCTCATATACCTCTGAAAATTGCCGCCACAGACTACAATACACCGCACGCCGGAGTTCGCCCACGGCGGCGGTGGACTTCCATTTCCGACCAAACCAACACCAAAAGATTCCCCTTCTCCTCTTCTCTTCAAATATGCAACTACTTCTCTCCAAATACCATTGAAAGCTCCAAATCAGCGAAACCCTAGAGACCGCCGCCTATTTCTCTGGTGGCGGCGCTAATGTCCAAACCCTACCCCATGAACACCCCAAGTTCATCTCATCCTTCTCATGCCCGATATACATTCTTTTTCCTTCAAATCGACCCCCACCAGCTCGAATCTTCCTTTGAAGATTCCGGCCAAAAT
>MU771645.1:104242-176163 GCA_026770625.1 Nicotiana glauca | reverse complement strand
AATCAAAGATTATTCCACAAACACTCAAACATCATACAAATATGCTGCTCCATTTGGCTTGAATAACTGTTACTCTACGCAAATAACAGTGCACATGGAATGGTGTAATTCAAGAAAACCAACTAAAGCAACTTAAATATGATATAGCCAGGGAATTATGTAAAAACTAGTATTGAAAAAGAGCCTCCACACGTTGGAATAGACTGATCATATGAGGAAAGACAATCTCATGACATAATGACATCGACTATGTGCCAAAAACTAAACAGATTAATTAAACTATAAGATCTAATAACAGCCTGCGAAAATTGAGTTCACAAAAAAAATATTAGAACAAAAGATTAGGCCTTGGCTTGAGAAAACAATTTAGACAAACCACCTTGGCTAATACTTCCATTTCAAATGATAAACATCAAGGAAAATAAACCAGGAGCATGTAAATATGATGACACACAGCAAATTTCACGTCCAGCAGTAGCGAAAATTTGGCAGACATGATGATATTCAAGCCATAGATGTTCTGAAACAGTTAGCTTATTCACAAATTAATTCAACTAACACTTAGACTTTACCAGTAAAAGATTCATGAGCAAACTAACATTTCGATCTTACAGGGATTCAAATATGCCTAACTTCAATTCTGATGCCTATAGTGTGATTAATATAGGCAGCCTGCGAAACACTCTGTTTTGAAATGCTAATAAAAAAAACTTTGAAAGTTTACCCTTAACCATGTATATATCAATTTAAATCAAGCATGGCTCCCTTAGGACTTATCTTGACTTCAAACTTTATAATTATTGGAAGAAAACAATAAACTTCAGATCACAGGCTAGTCCCAAACTGCACCATAATCCATCAACTAGAACAAAACCAATTTTCTCAGGGAATGGAGTCCCATCCTTAAAGTTTCAATAACTGAAATGACTCAACTCAAAACATAGATTAAACATACTTCAAATCAAGTTAATATAACAGCAATGATACTATATTTTAAGATCATACTGTCATGTTCAAAACCAAATAAACCTATAATTCCTTTTTCAGATTTTAACAAACCAGAGAAGCTTTACCCTAACAGATTTTCTAAGGTTGAAACATTCCTGAACTCAGCCAGAATTCAAACATGAGATTTTAGACTTTCAAAATTGTTATCTACTCATTCTACTTCAATATTAACAGGAAAAGAGAGTCCTCATCTCATCTTACATGAAGACTTTGATAAGAAGACTCTTTACAATGGCTACTCAATTAATAATGATGAAAAATACTCTTCTATATCATTTGTAAATGCTGATTTCCTAGGAGTAAAAGTTAGGGTTCAGGTCTTAGCCAATTTCCACAAGATCTAAAGAGCATTTTACCACACAAAATTCCTACAAACATATAACCATCAAGCCTGACCAACACTTTACCAAACATAGTGCTTGATTCTAAAAATATAGACATCAGAAAACTTATACAAATAAGCATCAGTTTCTGATTAATCTAATCGCTACAATCATAGTAGCTGAAGTATAGTCATATCTAGAGATCAGCACAGCTTCAAACGAATCGAGAAATGGACCACAACATCGGATCAAAACTCAATAACAACTCTCTAATGATCTATTTCAAATCAACTGAAAAAAAATATTTTTCTTAATGTCGATAAATCGAGATGAAGTCAAAATACTAATCTAAATCAACAATCGAGCAGAAATGACAGAACCAAGCAATCACTTAAACAGAACAAATCAATACAAGTGCTATACGAGCCATGCGAATAGAACGGGGTCATATGTTGAGAAGAATCATCCAATCAGAACCACACAGAGACAAATTTTAACAACATTTACATTCAAACACAGATTTAAACGGAATATAAGTAGTAGAAGAGGAATCGATTCAATAAAAATCGCACACAAGGAATGAAAAGAACCTGAAGAAGCTAAGATATCAGCCAGAGATTCACTTCGAGTTCTCGAATCCAAATGAATTATAATCTTCGAAATCCGAATATTATTACACAAATTTTAGAAGAATCAAAAAGGAAAATTTACACAACCCTCAACCCTAACCTTCTCTGACTTTTTCTTTCAATTTTTCCTCTTCAAAAATCTCTCTCCAAATCGTTCTCGCCGAAATCTTTTCTCCCAATCTCCTCCGAAAATCTCTGGAATCCTCCTCGCCTTATAGCCTTCGAACTTGGTTCAGTCAAGGAGATGATAGAGATACGATTTTTCCGTGTCTCTATCTAATGAGACGGCTCCGATATTAACGAGGGGATGGAATGGGTCGGGTAATGTTTGGGTTGGGTTGGGGCAGAATTGGGCCAGGTTTTTAGGGGTGTTTTGGGCTCCAAACCAAACAGCCCAATTCTTTAAATCAATTTTATCTTTGTTTTCATTTTATACTTTGTATATTATTTCTTTTGTCTTTTTGTATTTATTATTTTATTATTTTTTTATTTTTTTTTTAAAATTGTAATATATCATATATATATTTGTTATTTTCTTGATTTTATAAAATTGAGATTACACTAGCAATTATACTAATTAAAGTCTAAAAATTATTTAATAACTATTTTGTAGTAATTTTCAATTAAAACCATAAGATGCTATTTTTTTGATTTTTTCTTTCATTTATTTTTTCCAAAATGCATTAATATTAAAAATGTAAAAATTAAAAATCCTAATACATATGCATATTTTTGTATTTTTTAATACGAGTTATGATGCAACCAATTAATACGAAGAATGCAATAAAATTCCTAAAATTGTAAAATTATTTTATTTGAAATTTTTGGAATAATTTGCTTAGGGTAAAAATCACGTGCTCACAGTGATTAGTGAATCTGTTTTGATAATTCTTTTATTTTAATTCTATCTTGAGATTCAGTGAATTCAGTTTTGATAAGTCTTAGGGAATTGGTTATAGCTGATGAAAATTAAAAAGGGGGTTGGGATTGGTTTTAAGGTAATATGGGTAAATCTAAGTATAAAGTGAGGACATGGTTGGAATTTTAAAGTAAGCTGGTAGTAATTTCAGGGAATATAAGGGGTAGTTTGGGCATAGGTAAATGGCAAAATCACTCAAATCAGTGAATATTAAAAGGAAGTGAGGGTAGAATAGGAATTCCAAAGGAAAAGGAATATGGTAGAAGTAACTAGAACATTCTAGAATGGGTTTTTAGTGCAAGTTTTAGTAGAATAAATGTAGTAACTTGTTTAACAAGTCAGAAAAGGAGGGCTAATCTGAAAATTTTAAAAATAAATTTCCCTCCATCTCTGAACTCTATAAATAAGGCAATTGCTGCCATAATTCAGAAGTTTTAGCACCCAAAAAATTACCCAAAAATATCTGATAGGTTTCAGATCTGAAATTAAAATTTTCATATCCAAATTTCTTCTTCTAGATCCCAATTCCTTCTAAAAAATCCAAAAACAATCACAAATCAGTAGAAAACCAAAATAAAAACTGTTCCATTGAGAATTTTGGATATACAGGCTTCAGTGGTTGAATTTTGATAAGTTTCATCTAGTTTTGATTAACTGGAATTCGCAGATCTATTGGTTTTACTTTTGAAGAAGTTTACATTCAAATTAAAGCATTTTTTTTGGTCAAAATCGAATGCTGTTATTGTGATTCTGGTCATTCATTGAAGAAATTTGATTCAAAACCCTTACTGATCTGTTGCTGTTACTGTTGCGTTGTGGCTGACCTTTTCTCTTTTGTTTCTTACTCGAATTCCAGGTATTACTCTGCTACAGTTTGAAGTTATATTCCTGCGAAAGAGTACTTAAGGATATGTAGTGAAATATCTATGCAAATTCAAATTTTATACTACAGTTCATTTAGATTGTTTGAGCTTTAACGTTGATTGTTAATTGATTCATTTGAACTTGTATTAGTTGTATTAGTAAACTGTGGACTGTATAATTAGGACTTTCACATGATTTTGAATTTTTATTTTTATTCGTAGGTATCTGTGAATCGACAACATCAGTGAATTTTGTTTTGGAACTTTTTTGTTTTTTTAAAATCCAGTGATGAAATAAGATCTTAGATGTAAAGGAAGTTGAAATTAAACTACTGGAAATAATGATTACTTAAGCGTCCTGTTGTCTAAATTGGTAGATGCTTGGATTATTGTAGAATAAAGGTTCCAATAGTATAAATTAAACAATAAATAGTATGTGAAAATAGTTAATTACCTCATTTAATTATTACATAATAATATACGATAGGTTATAAATAGACTTTGCTGAAATAGTCTACTGCATTTCTTTGAATCAGGTGTAGGAGTAAGATTACCATTTCAATGAAATTAGATAATTCTAAAATATAATAATGAAAAATGAGGAAAGTAACATTGCCATTTCAATTGTCATAAGTTGTTAACTCAGTTTTGTTTAATACCGTGGACTTTTGAATTTGGCTAAAAAGTGAACTCAGGAGTTGACATGGATCGAATCAGAGTGCTTAATTGGTTTCTTCTGATGGCTTGTTTACATTTTGTTCTATTGCTGTTAGATTTGATTCTTAGCTTGTTCAGATATTGCCTGTTGGACTTAGTTTTACTAATTGTTCAACTAGATATAGGGATTGTCAATTTGATTTCTCTAAATGAGTTATTGAACCCAAGAAGGCCATGCTTGATTTTAGCTTCAGTTATTTTATTAATTGGGCGTAAGATGAAATTTGAGGCCGAGAAATCTCCAAAATAAAATTGAGAAACAAAAAATAAGATAGGAAATTGTAGTGTATTTTAGGATTGGCCTTAAATAAAATTGAGATGAGCCTCGCCCAACAAAAAATAAAATTGTGGGGCCCTCAATAATGACTTACAAAAATATTAGAAATTGGGAGGACCGTTTAGTGAATTTCACGGTTCTCCCAAAGATAATAAATGCGTAGTCGCTTTAGGCGCGTATGTTAATAATATTACTTTCTCAAAAAAGGGGTGCACATTTATGTGACCCAAATCCAAATCTCAACGAAGTCGAAATGTGTTAAAGGCCACGGGCGTACTGGTACGGCGTGGTTCAAGATACATTTTTACAATGTTGTAATTCTTATAAAAATAAATAATAAGTATAATCAAAGTGGATTATTAATAAAAGGCACAAAAAATAGAACATGTATTAAAATCAGATAAAATCAAATACAACAGTTGAGCGACCGTGCTAGAACCACAGAATCTGGGAATGCCTAACACCTTCTCCCAGGTTAATAGAATTCCTTATCCGGATTTCTGGTTCGCAGATTGTTAACAGAGTCATATTTTCCTCGGTTCGGGATTCAAACCGGTGACTTGGGACACCATTAATCTCCCAAGTGGCGACTCTAAATAAATAATAATAAATTCCGTTCTGACTGTCCTTTAAGTGGAAAAACTCATTTATTGTACCCTTCACGGGGTGTAGTAAGAGGTAAAAAGTAGGTGTGACAACTACTGACAAAAGTGCCGTGAGATGCACGAGCGGTTGAGGGCGAACGCCGATAATCGATCCCTTGGTGAGGAACTGGAGAAGAGGGATTGGGATTTAATGCAGGCTATCTGTAGGAATAGCGAGCTCGAGGAGCAACTTCGTATAAAGGACGAAGAACTTGAGTTGGGTAAAGGGGTTGCCGCAGAGTGTAAGCATCTTCCGGCAAAGGTGCGGTCGATGCAATTCGAGATGGATCAGAATGCCATCAGGGTTGAGGCTATGAGTGCGCGGAATGGATGGGCAAGTTAGGCGAGATGGAGAGAAAGGTTTCCGGATTGGAGAATATTGAGAGCGTTTGGGCGTCGGCTTCAGCAACGGCGGGGGCTTTAGAGGACACCATCCGCGTCCTTCAATCTGAGAAGGAATCTGAGAGAACGACGACGATGCTTAGGGAGGTGAGGCTGGAATCTGAGAGAGCGACGACGATGCTTAGGGAGGTGAGGCTCGAAGAGCATATTGGTGAAATCGACCGGAAAGCTTCGACTTTGGGGGACCGGGTCGCTGCTCTTGAGGCCGAAAAGGAGCAATTGTTGGCACAAGTTAAATCTGCTTCCACCCTTGTTCCCCATCATTTGCATGAGCTCTGGGTTCATACCGAAGACCAATGAGACATATACAGTAGTTTGTGAGAAGCGGGCAATGTTTCTGAGGCCGCATATGAAGGAGCACGGGCGAAGGCATGCGAGGTCATATTAACTGTGGATATGATCCTGTGATGCCGGAGGCTGACGAGGATGTTGATGATAAAGAAGGAATTCCTGGAGATGGTGGTGAGGAGGATGGCGGTGATGACGCCGAGTGACAAAGTTGTTATCTTTGTTTTTTTTTTGTAATTATTTTTTCCTTGGACTTGGCCGGTTTTAGCCGCGTGTAATCTGCGGCTATGCGCGCAGCTGCTTCGAATAAAAAGGAATTTTCATTGTTGTATGCCTTATGTACTTATCTTTTTTCACTTTACATAACTTCGGCACAAAACTTCGGATTTTTTTGTGGTGAATTCTTGATTTTCAGGGAATCCAACCTCACCGGGATGGGTAGGACTTTCATAACGGCCTCAGCCATAGGGATGTTACTTTCGAGCTAATGTCAAAGTATTATCCCGTCGTAGTTCGAGTGATGTCGAACACTTTTCTTTAATAGTGGACTTTAGCCATAGGGATGTTACTTTCGAGCTAATGTCGAAGTATTATCCCGTCGTAGTTAGAGTGATGTCGAACACTTTTCTTTAATAATGGCCTTAGCCATATGGATGTTACTTTTGAGCTAATGTTGAAGTATTATCCTGTCGTAGTTCGAGTGATGTCGAACTCTTTTATTTAATAATGGCCTTAGCCATAGGGATATTACTTTCAAGCTAATGTCGAAGTATTATCCCGTCGTGTTTGCGAAAGGACAATGGAGAGTGACATGAGGTCGACCGATGGCTTATTTCCCTAAGTAGATTCATTCTTGAATTGAAACGAGGATGTATAACAATTTCGTTACTTTGAACAGACCCAATCTTGACTTGGGTCGTTCGGGTGGAACTAAACTTTTGTTGATTTGGGCGAAGTCGCTTTTCTCTTTGGTGATTGATCGCTTCCCAAGTTGTGATAGAATAGTTGGGGAGTCTCTCTAGCCAATCCAATGCTTTCCCCCGAAGTGAGAATGGGAAATGTCTCAACCTAAGAGCATCCTCAGACACATTCGTCTCCTTGCTCCACCAACGTGTATCCACGAACCCCTTGAGATGTTTGTAGGCATTTTGATCCGCAGTGCCCGTGAAGTACCCACGCTACTCAAGTAAGGTCAGCATCACATTAGTTATCTGAGAATTGCCCGCCTGTATTCTGGGTGGGACAATAGCACTTGCATATCGTTGGTTCGGTAACATCCGAGGAACCGCTCTTGGAGGTGACGGAGGAGGGTCTGGGACATTTTCATTAGCATTGGCCTGGCGGCCTCGTCGTAGTCCGAGAGGTACAAAAGGCACCTCCTCCTCTCCAATATCATCAACCTCCTCCCCCGTAAGCATATTTCCAAGAGGGTATTAGCATTTAAATCCATTTGGTACCTGAAGTATTCGCACACACAAATTAGTAACAAAGAAGGAAAGAAGAACAATACACAAAGCTAACTAAATAGATAGCCAAAACTCCCCGACAACGGCACCAAAAAGTGATCGCTTCCAACTCCGCACTACTAATGAGTAGCAAGAGAGGGTCACAATAGCTTTTACCCAATTTTGGGCCGGGATCGGATCCACAGAGAGCTAGAATTGGAATCGAGTATCTATTTAGTTTAGGATTGCGTATGTATTCCAAATTGCAAATCTTATCATTTTTGGATTTTCTTTATGATTCTATTTTTATCAAATTACTAATTGAAAATGCAACTAGATTAAGCTAAGAGATAACTATTGCAAGTTGTATCTAATGGTTTAAAAGGCATTAGGGTAGTGACATCCACCTACGCAATTGATGGGTAATTGAAACTAAAGCATAGTTGACATGATTGGGGAATATGATATAGTCGTTGCACTGCTTTACCCACTCTACACCTCTCGGTGGTTCAAGTGATTTTGCCCAATTGACTTTCTCAAGACCAATTGAGTATGCAAATTTGCACAAGCAACTAGGGTTCAAGTCGGGTATTACTCTCTCGAGGATTAACCCTTTAATTAGGACTATCAATCTCTTGAGTACATCCCAATTCCTTGTTGGATCAATTTCGGAGACTTAGGCTCTCTTCCTCAAGAAGAGCCCAATTCAACTAAGCACAAACTAGTGTTTGCAACTACTAATTCAGAAATAAACCAAGAATTTGATCCAAATACCAAACCACCATAGTCAATTTAACCTTAAAATACAAGACCCGTCAATTACCCACACTAGGTTTGAGCCACAACCCGAGCTATGGGGTCTAGCTACTCATATTCAAAGAAGAAAAATAAGAAATAGATGAAGATAAACACATATTAATTAATTGCTAAGTTAAATACAAAGATTCAATGATGAAAAGTAAGTAAAAATGCCCAAAATGGCTCAGAAAAATCTTCTCACGAGCGTAGCTTACGAATTACAATATCTGATGCCCTAAAAATGGAAAAAGAATCTATTTATACTAAGCTGAAAAATCTGGACAAAAATGCCCCTGCGGGGTTAGTGCGGACCGCACAAAATGGACTGCGGTCTGCACTAGGCTTTGGTCTTCAAAATTGATCTCTTTGAACTTGGGCTCCGCGGACCGCACAGAATGGACTGCGTCCGCGGAGGCTTCTAGCACGGTCCGCACAAACTTGACCGCGGACCGCAGAAGCTCAAAACTCTAAAAATCAACCTCTCTGAATCTTGGCACCGCGGACCGCAGAGAATGGACTGCGGCCGCGTTGCCTAAAGTGCGGACCGCACAGAATCTACTGTGGTTGTACTGCCTTTAAGCCTGAAAACCAGCTCTCTGAATCTCCCAGTTCGGACCACACAAAGTGGTGTGCGGCCGCACTGGGCCTGTTCTGCCTGAGCTTGCCTTGTCTTTGGCACTTGTGCACGTTTTACTCCTTTTGAGCCGATCTTTGACATTTTGTCACTTTGTTGATCAAACCTGCAATCAAGCGCATCTTGTGAGCCTTTTGGGACTATTTTGTATGAATATTTAATCAAAGAATAAGCAAGAAGGAGTATAAAATGCATCAAAATCCCTAGTTATCAACTCCCCCAAACTTAAGCTTTTGCTTGTCCTCAAGCAAACAAAATAAGACCCACCCTTTAAGGGAAAATCCACAAAATTTTCAGTTGTCCTAAAGCAACCTTAATTAGAATCAATTGGGACTAACAATTGCCCTCAATACAAATGAATCATTAACAACATTTACTCTTTGCAAAACCAGGGATCAAGTGCGACACAAGAGCATCAAGAGTTGACTCAACACATCAAAGAACTCTTTCAATTACTTTGGTCATTGTGGAACCCAAACTCACACATCCTCAACTCTCCCCAAGCAAACCTCACCTTTAGAATAGTGGCACATAAAACGAGGTTAATAGGAATTCACTCATCTCTCTCAAGAAAAAGTCACAAGCCCGGCTCTAGGTACCATATGCTTGCCCCTTATGTAAGTATCCACTAATGTAAACTTCATTCAACTCAAGATCATATAGGACTTTTGTGGAGATATTGCGAAGGCTTTTGGTTCAGGGTAGGGAATGTTTTGGTCTAAGTGGGTTCCATATTCCCTTAAGCACTTCTTTTGATTCATTTGGCATCCATTCACTTGACTCTTTGAGTCATTTTCTCTTCTTCTAAGGGGCTAGACAGACACAATATCACTCTTTCTTATGCTTTTCAAAACCTTTTCTTCTTTTTTCAACTTTCCACACCTTTCATTCTTTGCTTTTCTTGAATCCCTTTTTATTCTTTTTCACATTGAACATTCTTTTTGTCTTTTTGCTTTTCTTTCTTTTTCATTGCCTTTCCTTTCTTCATTTTTGTGCCTTTTTACCACATTGTTGCAATCCTCGTATCTCCCCCCAAACTTATACTTTTGCCATGTGCTAAAGGAAAGAATGGGTGCCAAGAGAGGGTATCTTTTAGAACGGATATAGGCTTGTATCATGGTTCTTGAAAGAAAAAGGTCTAAGGCTCAAAAGCATTGACTATGGATCTTATCATTGGTAGGATATGGAATTGTTCAAGCTATCATTTGGTTCAAGGAGAGCTTATACTCATGTCTCAAGTCAAAATTCACTTAGGATTTTACCTCAACAAACATTCAGGGCAAGTTCTAGACCAATGGCTCGGGACATGGACTTACAATTCAATTACTCACCACACAAGCTAAGGGATCGCTAAAGACATAGAGTCAGGAGCCCATAACGACCTTAGATATGATTTGAGCACACAATGATCCCGAAAAACCACTTGATGATTATTAGCCAACACAAGAGTCTCAAAGTCACGACTTTCACCATCCTAAACACAACAATTTGTTTTTGACCATAAGATCAAAGGCAAATGTACTATGCCCAAGTGAAGCTTTGCTTGAGGCACCCTTAACTACTAACTATTAAAAACCAAAAAGAAAAAGAAAAATAAACTCAAACCCGTAAGAAGGTTGTCACGCCATCCATCATTGGGAAGAGCCACTCGATTCACACAACACTCCACCTTTGGAAAGAACCATGGTATTAAGAAAACTAAAGTCTTATTGCAAACTTCCGAAAACAAAAATCTACGAATCACAAATAAGAAGCTAAAAATGAAAAATTTTGCGGAAAATAGAATGAATATATACACGAGAGGATCTGAATATACAATGGATGGGATGAATATATACAATGAGATATAACTTTATATACAGACCCAAAGTGAAATCAAAATGCGATAAATGTAACGAAATATCATAATTATATACAGACCAAAGATAAAAAAGATAAAGAAAGCATAAAAATGTTAAATATATACAATCATTCAAAATGTAGGGCCTACACCCTCAAATAAAAGCTGACATTGTCCCCAATGTCAACTAGTCTAACTAAGCACCAAAAAGATAAGAGAAAAGGATATAGAAGACTCCCTAAGGCTTTTCTGTCTGCATAGGGTCATGTGTGGTCCCTAGGTCCTCTGTGTGCTCGAGAACCTCAAACCGGTCCCCGGTGGTCTGCTGCTCTGCTACTGGGCCCTGGGCTTGGACTTGGACAGGCTCTGGAACTGGTACATCCTATGGATGACTAGAGGAGGTCTCCGGTGGGTCCGCCAACTGAATGATTACATTATCAGCTCTAGGAATCATCCTCCTCCTCTTGGGAGGCCTCTGAGACTGCTCCAGCTCTGGATGAACTGTTGGGGCTGGGTCCTGGAGAAATAAATCTAAAGGCAGACTATCTACCTTCAGTCTGTCTACATCTGCTCTCAACTCCTTCACGGACTCTTTGGAGGCCCGTGTCTTCCTCAGCTTCTTGTGCTCCCGAGCAAGCTCCTTGAGATCCTTGCTATGTGAATCAACTTCCTTGGAGAGCGTTGCCTGATGTCGAGGATCTTCTTCTGGTTGTCAAGTATCTCCTTGAGCGCATCCTCTATCGATTCTGGAACCTACAGAGCTGGAGGAGCCAACTGAACCTCTACAGTGGTGGTCAAGGTGGACAACTTGGATGAGGAAGTCTGCATCCAGTTGTTTATGCTAATAAGGACCTGGCTCAGTCGGTGAGCAGTAATAGGATGGGCCCAGAAAGATGGGATCTCCGGGCCTGCTGATAAGGATGGACCGGAGGAGTGGTTATGGATGTAGATAGACTGGGAGGGATATCTGTGGAAGTGGATGTAGGCTCAGCAGGGGCTACTACCACAACTGGCTCCTCAGACTGGCCATTTGGGGCAGTAGCAGAAGCTTTGAGGTTCTTGCTTTTGGGGTTGTCATCCCCCTGCATGCTGTACAACGAGAAATGGGCCTTCGCTTTGACTTTGACATCGAAGGGCCTCTTTTCTACCTTCAAATCCCAGAAGTACATAGTGAGGGTACTGGGAAAAGGATAGTTCCGGTCATGCTCCGTACCTACGATGGAGATAATCCTCGACATCATATTGCCCACATTGATGGGGTACCCTGCCATAATGGAAGCTACTAACACAGCCTGGGAAAGAGGAAGGATGTTGTCATGTGTCGTGGGATCCAACCTGCTGCATACAAAGGTCTCCCATCCTCGTGCTTCATAGTTTAGGGTATCTTGACTCCAGCAGTCAACCAGTCGGGAGTGGTACCTGGAATTGCCAGATACTGTGTTAGCCAGGGATGAACCTCGTCACCCATTTCCAACTTCGCCATATACAGGGTCTCATCTTCCTCATTAAGGCCGAGGTATTCATTGAGGTACTTCCCTTCAAATAACACCTTCAGATTCCGAACCTTGGTCACTTTGGAGCCCTTTTTTATATGGGCTACATTGCAATAAAACTCCTCGACCATGTGTTCATTGGCATCCACACACTCCTCTAGAAAATGTTCCCAGCCCACTCTAGTCCTAAATTGTCTTTGCACCTTGGGGTTGTGGGGTAAAAGATCTCTATCAATAAAGCTCTTCTCTGGAATCAGTTTTCTCACCAACCACCACTTCCTAAATTTGTGGTACGCCACCTCACTCACGAATCTATCTCGCCAAACCTCCGGCTTCATCATTCTATCAACACCCCCAACCCTTGGTTCACCTCCTTCATCTACCTCCTCATCTCGCTCTACTTCCTCCTCATCTCCTCCTCCACCGTCGCTGGATAAGGAAGCTGTGGGAGAAGTGGAGTATTCCCCACTACCTGCTGCTGAGCCCTTAGACGACTCAGAATCTACATTTGTTGGAGCTTGGGCAGTGGGTGATGGTGGAGGAGTAGTATCTGCCAATCTAAATCTTCTCGGCCAGTCAGGCATGTACTCCGGCACGAAGTCTGAAGAGATCTCCCGGGAGGGCTCGTACTCACTCCCCGACTGATCAACTGCTCTGTCAGAAGCTTTTATTAACTTTCTTGTTCTTTTTATGTTTTTTCGAACTTGGGGAGTGAGTTTGATCATCTTCTGCTTCCCTCCCATGGATGATTCACCTCTGCCGGGTTGTTTAGATCCTTTGCCACGTTGTTTAACCATTGTCTACAACACAATTGAAGTGACATTGTTAGTATTAGTTGCAACAGAAGAAAAGCAGTGCTGCAGAATCAAAGAAGAAAACTTGCAGACAGTTGCAGAAAAACACCCAGTTACCACACAAAATGGAGTGCGGCCGCACAGGGGCCAGAACAGATCGTACAAAATCAACCGCGGTTCGCACAAATGTGGGGTTCAGGCTACCTACTGTCACACCTCCTTTTTACCACTCCACCCCCGGGAGAGGGTATAATAAAGTAAGTTTTTCCAATTAAAGGACAATCAAAACGGGATTATATTATTAAAGATTCAGAGTTGCCACTTGGGAGATTTATGGTGTCCCAAGTCACCGGTTCAAATCTCGAATCGAGGAAAAGATTGACTCTGTTTAACAGTCCGCGAACCAGAAATCCGGGTAAGAAATTCTGTTAACCCGGGAGAAGGTGTTAGGCATTCCCGAGTTTCGTGGTTCTAGCACGGTCACTCAACTGTTATATTCAGCTTAATTATCTGATTTTAAAGTATTTTGAACCTACGTGCAAATTTTAACTTCTTTAACCGCTTTTATTCATTTTTAGAGAAGAATTACAACGTTATTAAAATACGTCTCGAACCACGTTACATAAATACACCCGTGACTATTGATATATTTTAACACCGTTGAGATTTGGATTTGGGTCACATAAATGTGCACCCGAGTTTAGAAAAGTAGATTATTAAAATACGCGCCTAAAGCAACTACGCGTTTGCAACTTTGTGAGGGCCATGAAAAATTCGCTAAATGGCACGCCTCGATTTCTAAAAAAAAAAAATTAATTAATTAAACGAGGGCCGTGCATTTAAAACTTTTGTTTGTCACGTCACACCTCGAATTTCCATACAAAATGTGTGCCAAGAAACCAATAAGGAGCATCACCAAGCAAAACAGAGTTGAGCCACTGAAACTTGATACGCGAACTTCAAACAAGAATAATAGGAAAAAAAAATATAATGGTACACCAGTTGATCTCCAATTTTCTCACTACTGCACAATGAACTAATAACAAATAATAAGCTAGGAACTATGATTAAATGTAAGACACCGGACAACTTAACCCATTAAATACTGGAAAAAAAAAAGTAATCCAGTACGCTAAATACTACGCTAAATGAAAACAAGGAAGATAAATTTCTTATCACCTCAATTCAATATACATTCAATGATGAGTTCAAAACAGCAACACCTAAAGTTAATTTAAAAACCAAACTTTGATCCATGAGCTTCAACCAAATGACAACAAACTTAAATATAATCCAAAGAACAGTCGGCACATGTTGTACATTTGTTTAAACTAAAGCTAAGACTAAAGCTAAAGCAAAAGCAAAAGAAATAGGGTGCGATTATTTTAGCCGCTTTTAATATTTTCGGAAAAATTCAAGTTGAATTATCTTTCTAGCAGATTGGAACAAAATTCCACAGAAACTCAAAAAAAATAGTTTTAACACTATCTTCTGCCTTCCAAACGAAATTTATATTATTACTCAAATTGCGCAGCCTGTTACGGCTATTTCAAACCAAATCGTACCCCTTCAAAGCTCTAATTAAACAAGAAAGAGAGTTCAACAACTTGGAAACAGCAAACGTCTCAAAGAAATTAAAACAGTCCTGAACTATTTTCATCAAAATGGATTCAAATCCAATCTTAAAGGTACTACATCAATAACACATATGTATACACTTAAGTAGTTAAACTAAAGCATATGGAGAAGATCAATGAAGAAAACATGTGACAAATGACATTTCCTTCAAAGCTTGATTACATACTTCCTAATCCATACTTCAATGTCACTCAAAGGCCAAAGCAATATCTGAAAATTGAAGAAAGGGAAGGTAAGAGGTGAAACAGTGATAAACAAC
Organism: Nicotiana glauca; assembly: GCA_026770625.1. Lineage (NCBI taxonomy): Eukaryota > Viridiplantae > Streptophyta > Magnoliopsida > Solanales > Solanaceae > Nicotiana > Nicotiana glauca. The sequence continues at coordinate 161,192 of MU771645.1, read as the reverse complement.
AGCAGCAGTAGAACCCTAGCAATCAAAGAGCAGACCAGCAGAACGATTTTTAAACTCAAAAATGAAGTGCAAACTAAAAAAAAACTCAATGGAACAGTGTTTTCTGCAGAATTTACTGCTTGTTTTTTTGGACTTTCAGGATTTCTTAGCTCTTCAATTTTTTTCTTTTAGTATTTTTCAGAATGTCCTCTCTTTCTTTAGACTCTCTCTTGTGTCTCTATGTGTTTCTCCTTAGGCTCTCAGATTCCTATTTCAGGGTATTTTTTTTTTCTATTCATGTCTCTCTATCCAAAAATGTGTATTTTTTTACTCTCAGTAAATTAAACTCTCAATCTATATATCTTCTCTCCCAGAATGCCCTCGATATTATATATCAGTCAGCCTCCCCTTTGTGTTCTCTATTTCAGTCGTTAAACAAACACTAGTGCAGTTTCCATTACCAATTATCTTCTCATTTTAAAATTTTCCACTTAGCTAGTGCTATTATGTAAATTCAGTAGTGCAATGTCTACCCTACCATTACTGAAAAGCTTCCAAAATTAGGTGAGATTCACACAAGCTACATAATCCCTAAGCTAACCCTCCCTGAACCTTAAATGGGTCAGGCAGACCCTGGGTCCAGTTGACCCAAATTAATGGGTCCAAATAACTAATTCAAATCCAATCTGGGTTATTCACTCAAAATTTAATCAAGAATTCTCAAAACCTAATTCAAGTCCAGTTATTTTACCAATATCAAAAAACAAGAGACAATTAAGAGGTTCAAAATTTTAAAACTACTTCTAAGATTGAGTAACAACATTCACAAAATAAGAACTAAAATCAAACATACAATTAACAATTCAACTAAGACCTAGTTCACATCTTAACTAAGTTTTTCACAGAAAAAGAAAAGAAGAAGAAGAAGAGGTGAAATAAAAATAAAAGAGAAATGGTATAAGGAACTTACCGGTTAGTAATGAATTAAAGGGAATCTTCGAATCTCCCATTTTTAAACCAAAATTTGACTTTAACTGTGTGTTCTTATCAAGAACACACGGACAAAGTCAAAACCAGCTTAAATCTTCAACGAATCAAGACTTTGAGGTTTTAGGGTTCGAACCCTACATTTGTAATTCGACACGCTCTGGTTTGATTCGAGGGCAAGTATTCATGGATTTGGGAAGAGGGGGTCTTGGGGGTCATGGGGTGTTAGTTTGAGGGTGTTTGGAGGTTGCGCCGCCACCGGATAAACTGTGGCGGTGCTAGGGTTTAGAACTTTGAACGAATATTCAAGAAGGTCGGGTAAGATTCGAGGGAAACTGAATGGGGATTTGGAATGGGGAGGTGGGAGGAGTTTATGGTGTAAATTTGGAGGCCATTGGTGACTGACCACCGCCGTAGGCGATTTCCGGCGGGCGGTCAGCAGCGGTGTAAGGCGACGAGACTAGAGCTGTCTCTAAAGAGAGATGAGGGGGTTTGGTTTGAGAGGGGGTAAGGGGTTAGATTTTAGGTATATTAAATCAATAATTTAATTAGGACCGTTAGATGATTAGAATCCAACGGTTCTGATTGAATCTTTGATTGAAACGGGGTCGTTTTGGTCAATTGAGGCTTGGTTGGGCAAGGGGAAGGCGGATCGGGTAGATTAAACGGGTAACGGGTAAGGCTATGGACCGTTCGATCAAATGAGATCAACGGTCTTGATCAAAATATGTCCAAACAACGTCGTTCGGCGGGTGTGGAGACGAACTAGATTGGGGCAGGTTTGGGCCGCGTTAGATGGGGTGTTTGGATGGGTTTTTGACTGATTTTGTCTGCGCTTCTTGAATTTTTGGCCCAATTCCGTCTTCTTCCAATTCTTTTTCTTTTCTTTTATTTTCTAAAATTCTAATAAAAATAAAAATACAAACCTAGATTAATTCTTGATCAAATTATCCTAAACTACTAATTAACTCTAAATAATACTTATCACACATAATTAAATACCAAATTAAAGGAAAAACACAAAATGTAACACTAAACATTAAAAATGCAAAATACGTTATTTTTTGTAAATTTTTTATTTTTGTAAAACAACAACTTATTTAACTAATTATAATTGTAAAATTAAATTCTAAATGCAAATGTAATATATTTTTGTATTTTTAATGCACTAATAAAATTAAACATGCACACAAACATGCAAACAATCAGGAAAATCGTACCGTAATTCCTAAAATAACACATAATTAAAGAAAAGACCTATTTTCAAGAATTCTTTTGGAGCAATTCATGTGAGGCAAAAATCACGTGCTCATACCCACTCTCTGTATCTAGGCAGTGCGGGCCGTACAAAATCAACTGCAGCCGCACTAAGGTCACCGCAGACCGTACAGAATCAACCGCGGTCTGCACAGGTGTAGGGTTTAGAAACCCATCTTCTGTATCTTAGCAATGCAGTCTGCACAAAATCAAACATGGCCGCACTGCACAAAGTTTAGCTATTAGAGATTTAGCAGTGCGGTTTGCACAAAATGGTAGTGCAGACCGCACTAAAACGACCGCGGTCCGCATTGAGTGCCCAGAAGTGGCACTTACTTAGGGTTTCAAAATTTCTGATTTTAAGCTCAATCTTTGCCCCTAATTCATGCTCGTACATGTTACCCATTGTATTCACTAATCAATTCCACTACAACTGCAAGATTAACTACCCTAATTCGATCTATGAAAGAAAATACGAAAAGAAAAGGAAGAAAAGCAAGAAAAATAACAATTTAAACCAAATTAACAAAAATTAACAGGTAAAAAGGATTATATTGTTACCAGTTATGAGATGAAAGGAAGAATGATGGATCTAAGCAGTTAATTACGAGTAGACACGAGGGTAAACAATGTTTATGAGCTTCTGAGAATCAAAATTTCGAAAAGGGTAAAAGGAGGCCCTTAAAGACTATTTATAGAAAAAGTCCTGGGGCCCATTCTCACCTACCAGTGTGGACCGCACAAAATGGACCGCGGTCCGCACTGGGCTATTTTGTTCAAGCTCAACTTATCAACCCACTGCGGTCCGCACAAAATGGACCGCGGTGGCAGTGGTCCACCGCGGACCGCAAAAAATCAACTGCGGTCGCGGTGGCAAACTTCAGAGAGTCCTCACATCACCCTTTACCAGTACGGTCCGCACAAAATGGTAGTGCGGCCGCACTGAAAACTTCAGAGACCTGTGTATTTTTTCAATTATGTCCTGCACTGCATCAACTCAATCCTGTAACATCTCACAACCAGTTAGCTCAAAAATCAATCCTATACTACAAAGAAAATCAAAGAAAACAAGAAGAAAAACACATGGGTTGCCTCCCAAGAAGCTCCTGATTTAACGTCGCGGCACGATGCAGGGTACCATCACATCATTTGAAATGAAGAAGTGCCACCATGTGGTTGTCATCAATTTTTCCAAGATAATGCTTGACCCGATTCCCATAAACTCTGAAGACTTCACCATTTTTGTTTTTCAAATCAAGAGCACCAAATGGGGTCACACACACTACTTCAAACGGCCCGCTCCATTTTGACTTGAGCTTTCCGGTGAACAACCTTAGCCTAGAGTTGAATAAGAGCACCAAATCCCCCACCTTGAATTCTTTGCCCTGAGTATACTTGTCGTGAAGGTATTTCCTTTTATCCTTATATAGGGACGAACTAGAGTAGGCGTGGAATCTAAATTCATCAAGCTCATTGAGTTGCTCCACCCGAAGATTGGCAGCTACATCCCACTCAAGGTTCAACTTCCTCAAGGCCCGCATAGCCTTATGCTCTAACTCCACTGGTAAATGACATGCTTTACCAAACACCAACCTGTACAGTGACATACCAATTGTGGTCTTGTAAGCGGTCCGGTAAACCCATAGAGCATCATCTAACTTTTTAGACCAATTGGTCCTATTGGCATTGATAGTTTTGGACAAAATGCTCTTGATCTCCCTGTTGGACACTTCAACTTGGCCACTTGCTTGAGGGTGATAAGGCATAGACACTTTATGGTTGACACCATACTTGAAAAGAAAGGCATCAAAAGCTCTATTACAAAAATAGGATCCACCATCACTAATAATTGCCTGAGGAATACCAAACCTTGTGAAAATGCTCTTCTTCAGAAATGCCACCACACTCCTAGCTTCATTGTTGGGTAAAGCCACAGCCTAAACCCAGTTTGAGACATAATCCACCGTGACAAGAATGTAAGTGTTCCCGTAAGAGCTAACAAATGGGCGCATGGACTCATAGCTCAGGTGTGGAGGTAATGGCTTCAGCTCCAACATCGGAGGTTCCTCTATTGAGGCTTAGTTGGCGGAGTCTTTCTATTTTCAAGGTCCAAGGATAGCTTTCTAGGTTCATAAGAATATGACCCCATTCTATGCAAGGCATTCATGCACTCCACTCTACTTGCATCATCATGGACATCAAGATTTAATAGCATGGCCTAAGAGGATCATCCACATTGATCATTAGCATTGGTGTCATCAATTATCACAGCCGTGACTAAATCCATAAATGAGCACACCTCGGTACAATTGGGTTGCTTCATCGACTTGCACACATGGAATACTACCTTTTTATCACCTACCCGAAAAGTGTGTTCTCCTGCTTCCACGTCCACTAGAGCCTTCCCCGTAGCAAGGAAAGGTCTCCCTAATATGATTGGGACTTTATATTCCACCTCACAATCAAATATTACAAAGTCTGCTGGCAAGATAAATTTGTCCACCCAGACAAGCACATCATCCACAATACCCAAAGGTCGCTTTATTGATCTATCCGCCATTTGTAATCGCATGGAAGTTGGTGTAGATGGCCGAATTCCCAAGGTATTGAAAACTGAGTATGGCATCAAGTTGATACTCGCCCCTAGATCACATAAAGCTTTGGCAAAATCTGCACTCCCAATGGTGCAAGAAATGGTGAAAGCACCAGGATCCTCAAGTTTCGGGGCCATTGAATGCACTATAGCGCTAACTTGGTGAATCATCTTTATAGTTTCACAATTCGTAGAACGCTTCTTTGTGACCAAGTCTTTCATGAACTTTGCATAGCCCAGCATTTGTTCGAGAGCCTCCACCAAAGGCACATTAATAGACAAGCTCTTCATCATATCAATGAAATTTTTGAACTGATTATCATTTCTTTACTTTGCGAGCCTTTGAGGATAAGGTGGAGGTGGCCTTGGCAAAGGAGCCTTAGCTTTTGGCACAACTGGCTCCGGCATGTCAATCACGTGTTCCCTAGACGGGTTCACGGCATCTTGAGTTTCCACCTCGACTTCATTAATGTCAATCCTCACTTTATTGGTCACATTGCATCAACCACATCCTCAACTACCAAGGGAACTTCATCTTCTTGCAACTCAACATTATTACCACAACTTGCTTTTGTTTTGAGGCATTCACATCACCGCCTCTCCCACTTCTTATTGTAACCGCCATGACATGATTGTTCCCACCCTTTGGGTTCACTACCGTATCACTTGTAGAGCACCCTTCGGATGAGTATTCAACGATTGAGAGATTTGGCCTAATTGCACCTCCAAGTTTCTAATAGAGGTATTGTGGGAAGCCAACTATGCATCCAAATCCGCATTCTTATTCATCATTTGTTCGAACATCATTTCAATTCTCCCCATATCATTGTTGGAAGAACTAGGACCTGAGAAGGAAATGGGGGTGGATTGTTCGATTATTGGTACATTGGGGGACTTTGAAAGCCTTGCACCCGGTTTCCTTGGTTCCCGTTGTTCCATCCACCTTGATTGTTATTGTTTCCCCAATTGTTATTATTACCATTCCAATTCCCTTGGTTGCCTTGATTGTTGTTCTGATTTCCCCAGTTGTTGTTTTGATTGTTGTTCCCCCAATTACCACTGTTTTGTTGTTGATTGCCCCAATTGCCTTGAGGGCGCCACTGTTGTTGGTTGGAAGAGTTGCCCCGTTGGCCTTGATAGTTGTTTACATATTGGACCTCTTCACTTTGGTCATCATATCTATCATTTTGAAACCCATCACATGCATCCTCAAATTGCTCAGAATTCCCTTGATTTTGTTGCCTTGCCTTCTCTGTCATTCACTTGGTGAGGATTTTGGACTTATTGCAATTGTGCCTTAGCCAATTAGTTCATGGTAGTCCTCAACTCCTCTATAGCTTGCCCATGTTCACCTTGAGGAACATTGGCTCTACTTTTTCATGCAGAAGAAGTGTCAGCCATCTCATCAAGTACGACACAAGCTTCATCATATGTCAACTTCATAAAATTACCCCCGGCCAATTGGTTCACTATGCATTGATTTGTAGTATTGATGCCTCGGTAGAAAGTTTGTTGCAACATATTCTCCGTCATATCATTATTGGGGCATTTCTTCACCATTGTTCTATATCGCTCCCTAATCTCATGCAAAGGTTTCGTGGGTTCCTGCTTGAAGGCCAATATCTCATCTCGAAGTGCCGCCATGTGCCCGGGTGAAAAAACTTTAGCAATAAACTTGTCCGACAACTCAACCCAAGTTGTGATGGAACGGTTTGGGAGTCTCTCTATCCAATCCAATGCTTTCCCTCGAAGTGAGAATGGAAAAGTCTGAACCTAAGAGCATCCTCGGACACATTCGTCTACTTGCTCCACCAACGTGTATCCACGAACCCCTTGAGATATTTGTAGGCATTTTGATTTGCAGTGCCCGTGAAATACCCACGCTACTCAAGTAAGGTCAGCATCACATTAGTTATCTGAAAATTGACCGCCTGGATTCTGGGTGAGATAATAGCACTTGCATATCCTTGGTTCGGTAACACCCGAGGAACCGCTCTTGGAGGTGGCGGAGGAGGGTCTGGCACATTTTCATTAGCATTGGCCTGTCGGCCTCGTCGTGGTCCGGGAGGTACAAAAGGCACCTCCTCCTTTCCAATATCATCAACCTCCTCCCTCGCAAGCACATTTCCAAGAGGGTATTAGCATTTAAAGCCATTTGGTACCTGAAGTATTTGCACACACAAATTAGTAACAAAGAAGGAAAGAAGAACAATACACAAAACTAATTAAATAGATATCCAAAACCGTTAACTCCCCGGCAACGGCACCAAAAAGTGATCGCTTCCAACTCCGCACTACTAATGAGTAGCAAGAGAGGGTCGCAATAGCTTTTACCCGATTTTGGGTCGGGATCGAATCCACATAGAGCTAGAATTGGAATCGAGTATCTATTTAGTTTAGGACTGCGTATGTATTCCAAATTGCAAATCTTATCATTTTTGGGTTTTCTTTATGATTCTATTTTTATCAAACTACTAATTGAAAATGCAACTAGATTAAGCTAAGAGATAAATATTGCAAGTTGTATCTAATGATTTAAAAGGCACTAGGGTAGTGACATCCACCTAGGTGGGCAATTGACGGGTAATTGAAACTAAAGCATAGTTGACATGATTGGGGAATATGATATAGCCGTTGCACTACTTTATCCACTCTACACCTCTCGGTGGTTCAAGTAATTTTGCCCAATTGACTTTCTCAAGACCAATTGGGTATGCAAATTTGCACAAGCAACTAGGGTTCAAGTCAGGGTATTACTCTCTCGAGGATTAACCCTTTAATTGGGACTATCAATTTCTTGAGTACATCCCAATTCCTTGTTGGATCAATTTCGGAGATTTAGGCTCTCTTCCTCAAGAAGAGCCCAAGTCAACTAAGCACAAACTAGTGTTTGGAACCACTAATTCAGAAATAAACCAAGAATTTGATCCAAATACCAAACACCCATAGTCAATTTAACCTTAAAATACAAGACCCATCAATTACCCACACTAGGGTTGGGCCACTACCCTAGCTATGGGGTCTAGCTACTCATATTCAAAGAAGAAAAACAAGAAATAGATGAAGATAAACACATATTCATTAATTACTAAGTTAAATACAAATATTCAATGATGAAAAGCAAGTAAAATGCCCAAAATGGCTAAGAAAAATCGTCTCACGAGCGCAGCTTACGAATTACAATATCTGATACGCTAAAAAGGAAAAAAGAATCTATTTATACTAAGCTGAAAAATCTGAACAAAAATGCCCCTGCGGGGTTAGTGCGGACCGCACAAAATGGACCGCGGTCCGCATTAGGCTTTGGTCTTCAAAATTGATCTCTCTGAACTTGGGCTCCACGGACCGCACAGAATGGACCGCGGCCACTAATAACTAGCGATTTTGACGTGTTTCATGCTCCTTCTTGCTTACGCTTTGGTTATAAATTGTTACAAAATAGTCCCAAAAGGCTCATAAGTTGTGCTTGATTGTAGGTTTTATCGACAAAGTGATGAAATGTCAAACATCGGCTCAAAACTAGTGAAACCTGCTCAAGTACTTAAGACAAGGCAAAACTCTGGAAAACAGGCCTAGTGCGGCCGCACTACTCTTTGTGCGGTCCGCACTAGAGAGATTCAGAGAGTCAGAAATCAAGGCTTCAAGCAACGCGATTGCAGTACACATTTTGCGGTTTGTGGTGAAGGCCCCACGGCCGCACTATCATTATGTGCGGTCCGTGGAAGAGACGTTCAGAGAGGTAAAAATTGCCATGTTTCAAGCTGCGCAGTCCGCAGTCATATTTGTGCGGACCGTATTAGAGACCTCTGCAGCCGCTGTCCATTCTGCGCGATTTGTGGAGCCTGAGTTCAGAGAGCCACGATTGCAAGTCCAAGAGCCTAGTGCGGCCGCAGTCCATTTTGTGCGGCCCGCACTGACCCCGTAGGGGCATTTTTGTCCAGTTTTTCCAACTCAGTCTAAATAGAACCTTTTTTCATTTTTAGGGCATCAGTTATTTATTTTAGCAGTTGTGCTCGTGAGAACATCATTTGTAGCCATTTTTAGCATCTTAGCTTAGTTTTAACGATAGATTCTTGTATTTTACTTTGGTGTTTAATTAGTATGTCTTCTTTTTCATCTATTTCTCTATTTTCTTGTTCAAGCATGAGTAGCTAAACCTATTAGCTAGGGTTGTGGATCAACCCTAGTGTAGGTAATTGATGGGTGTTGTAATTTAAGGTCAGATTGACTATGGATGTTTGTATTTGGGTCAATTTTATGGTTTAATTTATGAATTGGTGGTTGCAAAAACTGGTTTGTGCTAAGTTGACTTGGCTCTTCTTGAGAGAGAGAGCCTAAGTCTCCAAAATTGACCCAACAAGGATTTGGGATGGACTCAAGAGATTTGATAGTCCCAATTAAAGGGTTAAATCTCAAGAGAGTAATTACCCGACTTGAACCCTAGTTGCTTGAGCTAATTTGCCTACCCATTTGGTCTCGAGAGAGCCAATTGGGCAAAATCATTCTCCATACCAAGAGGTGTGAGAGTGGGTAAAATTGTGCAATGGTTATACATATTTTCCCAATCATGTTAATCAAGCCTTAGAAGCAATTACCCGTCAATTAGCCACCTAGGTGAAAGTCACTACCCTAACGCCCCTTAATCCATTAGATACAACTCTTAGAAATTATCTCTTAGCATAATCCAATTTCAATTATAATTAGTAGTTTTATAATAGTATTTTATAAAAGAAAACCCAAAAATGTTGGAAGTGACATTTGGAACAATTACACAATTCTAGACTAGATAGATACATCAACTCCCTTTCTAGCTCCCTGAGGAATTCGATCCCAACCCTCATATCGGGTAAAAGCTATTGCGACCCTCTTTTCCTACTTTGTAGTAGTGTGGAGTTGGTAGCGATCACTTTTTGGTGCCGTCGCCGGGGAGCTAACGGTTTTGGCTATCAATTTAGTTAGTTTTGTGTGTTTTTTTTCTTTACTTCTTTGTTACTAATTTGTCTGTGTGAATACAACATGTACCAAATGGCTTTACCCTCTTGGAAATGTGCTTGTGGGGGAGGAGGTAGATGAAATTGGAGAGGATGAGTTGCCTTTTGTACCTCCCGGACCACGACGAGGCCACCAGGCCAATGCTAATGATAATATTCCAGACCCTCCTCCGCCACCTCCAAGAGTGGCCCCCAGAGTGTTACCAAATCAAGGATATGCAAGTGATATTGTCCCTCCCCGAATCCGGGCCGGGAATTTTCAAATAACTAATGTGATGTTGACCTTGCTCGAGCAACGTGGGTATTTCACGGGAACCTCTGATCAAAATCCCTACAAGCATCTCAAGGGGTTCGTAGATACATGTTGGGGGAGCAAGCAAACGAATGTGTTCGAAGATGCTCTTAGGTTGAGACTTTTCCCATTCTCACTCCGGGGGAAAGCATTGGATTGGTTAGAGAGACTCCCCAATCATTCCATAACAACTTGGGATGAGTTGGCAGATAAATTTATTGCTAAGTTCTTCTCACCCCGGGCATATGGCAGCACTTTGAGATGAGATATTGGCTTTCAAACAAGAACCCACGGAACCTTTGTATAAAATCTGGGAGCGGTTTAGAACAATGGTGAAAGAATACCCAAACAATGATATGACCGAGGCGATGATTCAACAAACCTTCTATCGGGGCATCAACACCACGAATCAATGCATTGTGAACCAATTGGCCTGGGGAAACCTTATGAAGCTTCCTTATGTTGAGGCATGTGAGATATTGGATGAGATGGCCGACACCTCTTCGGCATGGCAAAGTGGGGCCAATGTTTCTCAAGGCGACCCTACGGTTATTCATTTGCATAACGAGTTACACGACCATGGGCAAGCTATAACGGAGTTGACGACTACTATGAATCAATTGGCTAAGGTACAATTGAAACAAGTCCAAAACCCTGGCCAAGTGAATGCCATTGAGGGTGTGAATATGCTTAAAAGGAGGCAAAAAGGGCAACAATCTCAAGGGAATTGTGAACAATATAACAACAATGATGGTGGTGGTTTTTCAAATAAGTGTTATGATGATCAAAGTGAAGAGGTACAATATGTCAACAACTATCAAGGCAATAGAGACAACTCTTAAAACCAACAATGGCGACCCCAAGGAAATTGGGGCAATCAATAACAAGGTGGTGGTAATTGGAACAACAATAACAACCAAGGTGGTAATTGGAACAACAACAACCAAGGTGGTAATTGGGGGAACAACAGTCAAGGCAACCAAGGGAATTGTAATGGTAATAACAACAACTGGAACAATAATGGTCAAGGCGGGTGGAACAATAATGGAAACCAAGGAAACCAGGACAAAGCTTTCAAAGGCCCCCGATGTACCAACAACCGAACAATCCACCTCTATTTCAATCTCAAGGATCTAGTTCTTCGGGCAATGATACGGGAAGAATAGAAATGATGTTCGAACAAATGACAAAGAAGAACCAAGATTCCGATGCTCAATTGGCTTTCCACAATACCTCTATCCGTAATTTGGAGGTGCAATTAGGCCAAGTCTCTCAATCATTGAATACTCGCCCTAAGGGTGCTCTACCAAGTGATACGGTGGTGAACCTAAAGGGTGGGAACAATCATGTGATGGCGGTTACAACAAGAAGTGGGAGAGGCGGTGATGTGAATGCGTCGAAAGAAAAGCAAGTTGTGGATGATGATGTTGGGTTCCAAGAAGATGTGAGTCCTTTGATAGTTGAAGATGTGGTTGAGAACAACGTGAACAATGAAGTGAGGATAGATATTGATGAGGCCGAGGTGAAAACTCAAGATGCCGTGAACCTGTATAGGGAACACGTGATTGACATGCCCGAGCCGGTGGTGCCCAAAGCCAAGGCACCTTTGCCTAGGCCACCTCCACCTTATCCTCAACAGTTAGCAAAGCAAAAGAGTGACAATCAATTCAAGAAGTTCGTTGATATGATGAAAAGCCTTACAATCAATGTGCCTTTGGTGGAGGCACTTGAACAAATGTCGGGCTATGCAAAGTTCATGAAGGATTTGGTCATAGAGAAGCGGTCGATGGATTGTGAAACAATAAAAATAACTCATCAAGTTAGTGCTATCGTGCATCCTATGGCCCCAAAACTTGAAGACCCCGGAGCTTTTACTATCCCTTGCACTATTGAAAGTGCAGATTTTGCCAAGGCCCTTTGTGATTTGGGGGCTAGCATAAATTTGATGCCTTATTCGGTCTTCAAGACTTTGAGAATTGGGCAACCTAGGCCAACCTCAATAGGACGTCAAATGGTGGATCGATCAATGAAGCGACCTTTGGGCATAATTGATAATGTCCTTGTCCGGGTGGACAAGTTTATATTGCCGGCTGACTTTGTTATTTTGGATTGTGAAGTGGAATTTGAAGTCCCAATTATTCTAGGAAGACCTTTTATTGCAAGGGGGAAGGCATTGGTTGATGTTGAAGCAGGTGAGCTCACTTTCCGAGTGGGTGATGAGAAGGTCATCTTCCATGTTTGCAAATCCATGAAGCAACCCAATAGCACTGAGGTGTGTTCATTTGTGGACATTGTCACACCTGTGATAGTGGATGACACAAGTTCTATGATTAACGTGGAGGATCCCCTTGAGGTCGTGCTTCTAAATCTTGATGTCAATGAGGATGCTAGCCGAGTGGAGTGCGTAAATGCCTTGTATGGAATTGGGTCCTATTCTTATGAGCCGAGAAGGCTATCCTTGGACCTTGAAAATAGAAAGACGCCTCCAACAAAGCCATCTATTGAGGATCCATCGGTGTTGGAGTTGAAGCCACTTCCTCCACACCTCAGGTATGAGTTCTTAGGCTCAAATTCTATTTTACCAGTTATTCTTTCTTCTTGCTTCACTAACTTGCAGGTAGACGCTACTTTGGCAGTTCTCAAAAGGAGGAAGAAAGCAATTGGGTGGACATTGGCCGACATTCGGGGAATAAGCCCCACATTCTGCATGCACAAATCATTTTGGAGGATGATGCGAGGCCTTCCTTAGAACATCAAAGGAGGCTCAATGAGGCAATGCAAGAGGTGGTGAAGAAAGAAGTGATCAAATGGCTAGACGCGGGTGTGGTGTATCCAATCTCCGATAGCTCATGGACTTCTCCGGTACAATATGTGCCGAAGAAAGGTGGGATGACTGTGGTGACAAATGACAATAATGAACTTATTCCCACTCGAACCATTATCGGGTGGAGAGTTTGCATGGACTACTGGAAGCTAAATAAGGTGACTCGGAAGGATCATTTACCGTTGTCGTTCCTCGACCAAATGCTTGATCGCCTTGCGGGGCGTGCTTTTTATTTCTTTTTGGATGGATACTCAGGGTATAATAAAATTTTAATTGCCCCGGAGTACCAAGAGAAGACCATATTCACATGCCCATATGGTACATTTGCTTTCTCCCGGATGCCGTTCGGGTTGTGCAATGCTCCGGCTACCTTCCAGCGATACATGATGGCTATTTTCATCGACATGGTGGAAGACATATTAGAGTTCTTTATGGATGATATTAGCATGGTTGGTGATTCATTTGAAGAGTGTTTGGGAAATTTGGATAGAGTCTTGGCCCGATGTGAAGAAACAAATCTCGTTCTTAATTGGAAAAAATGTCACTTCATGGTTGAAAAGGGCATAGTGTTGGGTCACGAAATTTCTAAGCATGGGATTGAATTAGACAAAGCAAATATTGAGGTGATTTCAAGGCTCCCTCCCCCCAATTCTGTCAAAAGGGTGAGGAGTTTTCTTGGACATGCGAGGTTCTACCGGCGATTTATCAAGGATTTTTCAAAGGTTGTGAATCCCCCTTGCAAATTGCTAGATAAAGATGCTAAGTTTGTGTTTGATGAGAAATGCATGGAGGCCTTCGAACTTCTCAAGCATAATTTGACCACTACCCCGATCATTATCGCACCATATTGGAGCTTACCCTTCGAGCTCATGTGCGACGCACGTGACGTTGCGGTTGGGGCTGTTTTGGGCCAATGAATGAACAAAATGTTCCATCCCGTGTATTATGCAAGCAAGACTATGAATGAAGCTAAAAGGAACTATACGGTGACGTAGAAGGAATTATTGGCTATTGTGTTCGCCATGGAAAAGTTTAGGCCATATCTTATGGGGGCCAAAGTCATAGTGCACACCGACCATGCCGCCCTTAGGTATTTGATGACCAAGAAAGATTACAAGGCAAGGTTGATGAGATGGGTGTTACTACTTCAAGAGTTTGATATAGAAATTGTGGACCGGAAAGGTAGTGATAATCAAGTGGCGGACCACTTATCCCGTTTGGAGGAGGACCTTGTGATGGCCTAGAAATCAATAACTCATTCCCCGACGAACAAATCCTTGCAGTGTCAATAAATGATATGCCATGGTTTGCCGATGTTGCTAATTACCTCATGACCGGAATAATCCCGTGTGAGCTCTCTTCTAACCAAAGGAAGAAGCTCAAGCAAGATAGTTTGGATTTCTATTGGGATGAGCCATACTTGTTTAAGATTTGCACGGATGGTGTGATTTGAAGGTGTGTCTCGGAGGGAGAGTAATTGAGTATTTTGGAGGCTTGTCATTCATCCCCCTATGGTGGCCATCATGGAGGGGTGAGAATGACTTTGAAAGTTTTGAGTTGTGGTTTTTATTGGCCAACCTTGTTCAAAGATGCAAGTGATCTAGTGATAAGATGTGACCAATGTCAACGAGCGGGAGGGATTTCCAAGAAAGGCGAGATGCCTCTAAACACAATTCTTGAAGTTGATATCTTTGATGTTTGGGGTATCGATTTTATGGGCCCTTTTGTTAGCTCGTGTGGGAACACTTACATTCTTGTAGTGGTTGATTATGTGTCAAAATGGGTTGAGGTCGTGGCCTTGCCTAACAATGAAGTTAGGAGTGTGGTGGCATTTCTAAAGAAGATCATTTTCACACGGTTTGGTACACCCCGGGCAATCATTAGTGATGGAGGATCGCATTTTTATAATAGAGCTTTTGATGCCTTGCTTTCCAAGTATGGTGTCAACCACAAAGTCTCTACACCTTATCATCCTCAAGCAAGTGGCCAGGTTGAAGTGTCAAACAGTGAATTCAAGAGCATTTTGTCCAAAACTGTTATTAACAATAGGACCGATTGGTCTAAGAAGTTAGATGATGCTCTATGGGCTTACCAGACCGCTTATAAGACCCCATTGGTATGTCACCATACCGGTTGGTGTTTGGGAAAGCATGTCATCTACTAGTGGAGTTGGAGCATAAAGCCACGTGGGCCTTGAGGAAGCTTAATCTTAACTGGGATGTTGCGGCCAATCTTCATGTAGAACAACTCAATGAACTTGATGAATTTTGGTTCCATGCATACTCTAGTTCGTCCTTGTATAAGGGCAAGATGAAGTACCTTCATGACAAATATGCTCGTGGAAAGGAGTTCAAAGTTGATGATTTGGTCCTCTTGTTCAACTCTCATCTAAGGTTGTTTCTGGGAAAGCTAAAATCAAAGTGGAGTGGACCATTTGAAGTTGTGTGTGTGACCCCGTTTGGTGCTCTAGATTTGAAGAAAAAAAGTGGTGAAGTCTTTAGAGTGAATGGGCACCGTGTTAAGCATTACCTTGGGAAGTTTGATGATAGCCATGTGGTGGCTGTTGTTCATTTCAAATGATGTGATGGTAACCCGCGCCGTGTCCCGACGTTAAATCAGGCGCTTCTTGGGAGGTAACCCATGTGTTTTTCTTTTTGTTTTCTTTGATTTTCTTGGTAGTATAGGATTGATTTTTGGGCTAACTAGTTGTGAGATGTTGCAGGGATTGAGTTGATGCAGTGCAGGACATAATTGCAAAATTGTTCAGTCTCTGAAGTTTCCAGTGCGGCCGCACTACACTTTGTGCGGTCCGCACTGGTGTGAGCCAATGTGAGGACTCTCTGAAGTATGCCATCGCGGCCGCATAGCATTTTGTGCGGACCACGGTGGACCACTGAGGCCGCGGTCTATTTTTATGCGGACCGCAGAGGTTGCCTTCTCAAATTTCTTCTAAACAAACCCCGTGCGGACCGTGGTCGCGCTGGTAGGTAAGAATAGGTCCCACATGCTTCTCTATAAATAGACCTCATGGGTCTCATGTTACCCTTTTCGAAAAATTAACTCTCAGAGACCCTAAAAGTATTGTTCATCTTCTCTCTTCATCGTAATAGCTTGCTTGCACTGTGTTGATTCGTTTCTTCTCAATATCTGGTAACAATTCACCCACTTCTTTTTAGTTTAATTGTTTAATTTCATTTTATTTTTCTTTTCTATTAGCTTTGTAGTCTTCTCCTCCCGTAATTCTTCAATTTTTAGGTTAGTTTAGTTTAGCTGTTAATTAATCGATAAGGGGCATACATGGGATGACATGGCTCAAGATTTTGTGCGATGCTTTCAGTACAATATAGGCATTGTCCAAGACCGCTCCTCCTTACCTCGGATGGAAAAGAAACCCAAAGAAAGTTTTAGGGAATTTTGGTTCAGATGGAATGAACAAGTTTCTCGGGACAGTTTTGTGTGCTTGGTGAGCATATTGAACTGGGTAATTGAGTAGGGACCATATTTAGGTGAAAATGTTAACTAAAATGCAAAATCCCAAAACCCTAACTCAGTGCCATGATTAAGCACCCTCCGCGGACTGCGATCTAACTCACTGCCATGATTAAGCACCCTCCGCGGACTGCGGTCGTGTTTGTGCGGTCCGCGGTGATGATTTTCTGAAAGTTGAACTCTTGCCCAGCGCAGCCGCACTACATTTTGTGCGGTCCGCACTACATTTTGTGCGGTCCGCACTGGCCCACCGCGGCCGCGGTACTATTTTTTGTGGTCCGCGGTAGTGATATTCAGAGAGTTATTTTTGGGGACCTTAGACCTGTGTGGACCATGGTAATCTCTGTGCGGTCCGCGGTGGCCTCAGTGCAGCCGCACTACCGTTTTGTACGGTCCGTACTGACCTGTTTTTGCAACTATGTTTGCAACTGTCTGCTTCTGTTTTTCAATTCATTATGCACATATGTTTCACTGCTTCTATTGATACTAATAAAAGTTAGATGTTTGTGCTTGCAGACAATGGTTAAACAACGAGGAGGAAAAAGATCAAAACAACCCGAGAGAGGTAATTCCTCCTGAGGGGGCAAAGGAAAGAGAATGGTCAAACTCACTCCCCAAGCTCGGGAAAACATAAAACAGACCAGGAAGCTGATAAAAGTCGCAGATAGAGCTGCTTCCCATTCCTCGGGGAGTGAGTACCAACCGTCAAGGGACATCTCCTCCGACTCAGTCCCAACTCATTTCGTCTCAAACTTCCAATTGACTGATGATAATCCTCCACCATTACCCACTATCCGGAGGCCAGTTAATGTCATTTTTGATTCATCTGAGGGCTCAGCAGCCGGTAGTGGGGATGACTCCAACTCCCCCACAGCTTCATTATCTTAGGAGAGTACAGGCGGAGATGAGGAGGAACTGCAGGTAGCTGAGGGTGATGAGCCTCATGTGGGAGGCATTGACCGAACTAGGAAGCCCGAGGTTTGGGATGACAGATTTGTGAGCCAAGTGGCATACCATAAGTTTAGGGAGTGGTGGTCGGTGAGGCATTTGATATCGGAGCGGAGTTTTATTGACAAAGACTTACTACCCCACAACCCTGATGTGCAGAGGCAATTTAAAACTAGAGTGGGCTGGGAAATATTTATGAAGAGGACGAGACTCTATATCTGGCAAAGTTGGAGATGGGCGAGGGGGTCCGTCCATGGTTAGCTCAGTACCTGGCAATCCCAGGTACCGTTCCTGAGTGGTTGACTACGGGAGTAAAAATACTGAGGAGGACCCTGAACTTTAGAGCTAGGGGTTGGGAGACCTTTGTGTGCAGCAGGTTGGACCTTACTACACATGACCAGACTCTTCCTCTCCACCGGGCTGTGTTGGTTGCGTCAATTATGGCGGGGTACCCCATAAATATGGGGAATGTGATGACCCGCATTATCTCGTTAGTGGGTGCAGAGCATGACCGAAACTACCCTTTTCCCAACACCCTTTCTATGTATTTCCGGGACTTGGAGGTGGAAAAGAAGTCCTATGATGTCAAGACCAAACCGGTAGCCCCATTCTCATGGTATAGTTTGAAGGAGCCAGATAACCCGAAGGACAAGAACTACAAGGCCCCTGCTTCTGCCCCAACTGGCCAGTCTGAAGAGCCAGTTGTAGTAGAGGCCTCCACTGAGCCTGCCTCTACAGTTGCTGACATGCCTCCCGGACCTTCCACTACTGTTGACTTGCCTCCTAGTCCTTCTACCTCAATTGTCCCGGAGATTCCATCCTCCCGGGCCCATCCTATAACTTCCCACCGACTGAGCCAGATGCTTCAAAGCCTGAACAACTGGATGTATACTGCTTCATCCAGCTTGTCTACCTTGACCTCCACTATTGCAGCTGATCAATCGGCTCCTCAGCCAGCACAAGTCCCAAAGTCTATAGAGGATGTCTTGAAACAGATACTTGACAACCAGGAGAAGATCCTTAGTACCCAGGCTGATTTGTTAAAGGTAGTGGATTCATATGGCAAGGATCTAAAGGAGCTTGCGAAGGAGCACAAGAAGTTGCGCAAGACACGGGCCTCCAGGGAGTTCGTGAAGGAGTTGAAGGCGGATGTAGATAGACTGAAGGCAAACCAGCTGCCTTTAGATTTATTATATGATGACCCAGCTCCAGCAGCAGCCACAGATCCGAAGTAGACACAGAGGCTTCCAAAGAAGAGGAGGAAGATCCCTAGTGCAGATGACCCACCGGAGGCTTAGGGAGAGTTGAGGATATGTGAGTTTGGGTTCCACAATGACTAAAGTACTTGAGAGAGTTCTTTGATATTATGAGTCAACTCTTGAAGCTCTTGTATCACACTTGATCCATGGTTTTTCAAAAGTTAATTATTGTTAATGACTTATTCGTATTGAGGGCAATTGTTAGTCCCAATTGATGCTTGTTGAGGATACATTTGGGTAGCTGAAAATACTTGTATTTTCCCTTAAGGGGTGGGTCTTATTTTGTTTGCTTGAGGACAAGCAAAAGTTTAAGTTTGGGGGAGTTGATAACTAGGGATTTTGACGTGTTTCATGCTCCTTCTTGCTTACACTTTGGTTATAAATTGTTACAAAATAGTCCTAAAAGGCTCAGAATTTGTGCTTGATTGCAGGTTTGATCGACAAAGTGACGAAATGTCAAACATCGACTCAAAAGGAGTGAAACCTGCTCAAGTACTTAAGACAAGGCAAAACTCAGGAAAACAAGCCTAGTGCGGCCGCACTACTCTTTGTGTGGTCCGCACTAGAGAGATTCAGAGAGTCAGAAATCAAGGCTTCAAGCAACGGAGTCGCAGTACACATTGTGCGGTTTGTGGTGAAGGTTCCGTGGCCGCGCTATCATTATGTGCGGTCCGCGGAAGAGAAGTTCAGAGAGGTGAAAATTTCCATGTTTCAAGCTGCGCGATCCGCAGTCATATTTGTGTGGATCGCATTAGAGACCTCCGCGGTTGTGGTCCATTCTGCGCGGTCTGTGGAGCCTGAGTTCAGAGAGTCACGATTGCAAGTCCAAGAGCCTAGTGCGGCCGCAGTCCATTTTGTGCGGCCCGTACTGACCTCGCAGGGGCATTTTTGTCCAGTTTTTCCAGCTCAGTATAAATAGAACTTTTCTCTATTTTTGGGGCATCAGTTATTTTATTTTAGCAGCTGCGTTCATGGGAACATCATCTGTAGCCTTTTTTGGCATCTTAGCTTAGTTTTAACGATAGATTCTTGTATTTTACTTTAGTGTTTAGTTAATATGTCTTCTTTTTCATCTATTTCTCTATTTTCTTGTTCAAGCATGAGTAGCTAAACCTATTATCTAGGGTTGTGGCTCAACCCTAGTGTGGGTAATTGATGGGTGTTGTAATATAAGGTCAGATTGACTATGGGTGTTTGTATTTGGGTCAATTTTATGGTTTAATTTATGAATTGGTGGTTGCAAAGACTGGTTTGTGCTAAGTTGACTTGGCTCTTCTTGAGAGAGAGAGCCTAAGTCTCCAAAATTGACCCAACAAGGAATTGGGATGGACTCAAGAGACTTGATAGTCCCAATTAAAGGGTTAAATCTCAAGAGAGTAATTACCCGACTTGAACCCTAGTTGCTTGAGCTAATTTGCCCACCCATTTGGTCTCGAGAGAGCCAATTGGGAAAAATCATTCTCCATACCAAGAGGTGTGAGAGTGGGTAAAATTGTGCAACGGTTATACATATTTCCCCAATCATGTTAATCAAGCCTTAAAAGCAATTACCCGTCAATTAGCCACCTAGGTAAAAGTCACTACCCTAGTGCCCCTTAATCTATTAGATACAACTCTTAGCAATTATCTCTTAGCGTAATCCAGTTTTAATTATAATTAGTAGTTTTATAATAGTAGTTTATAAAATAAAACCCAAATATGTTGGAAGTGACAATTTGAACAATTACACGATTCTAGACTAGATAGATACATCAACTCCCTTTCTAGCTCCCTGAGGAATTCGGTCCCGACCCTTATATCGGGTAAAAGCTATTGCGACCCTCTCTTCCTACTTTGTAGTAGTATGGAGTTGGTAGCGATTAGCCGCGGAGGCTTCTAGCGCGGTCCATAAAAAGTTGACCGCGGACCGCGGAGGCTCAAAACTCTAAAAATCAACCTCTCTGAATCTTGGCACCGCAGACCGCAGAGCATGGACTACGGCCGCGTTGCCTTCAGTGTGGACAGCACAGAATCTAGTGCGGTCGTACTACCTTTAAGCCTGAAAACCCGCTCTCTGAATCTCCCAGCACGGACTGCATAAAGTAGTGTGCGACCGCACGGGGCCTGTTCTGCGTGAGCTTGCCTTGTCTTTGGCACTTGTGCAAGTTTCACTCCTTTTGAGCCGATCATTGACATTTGTCACTTTGTTGATCAAACCTGTAATCAAGCGCAACTTGTGAGCCTTTTAGGACTATTTTGTTTGAATATTTAATCAAAGCATAAGCAAGAAGGAGTATGACATTTTGTCACTTTGTTGATCAAACCTGCTATCAAGCGCAACTTGTGAGCCTATTGGGACTATTTTATATGAATATTTAATCAAAGCATAAGCAAGAAGGAGTATAAAATGCGTCAAAATCCCTAGTTATCAGTGATGACCCTTGGCCTTGAAGGTTTTATTTCTAGATTTGGTCGAAATGTTAACCCGTCATTATTCGATCGAGGTCGAACTCTTCTTTTTGGCGATAGACCTTGGCCTTGGGGGTGTTATTTTGAGCTTTCGTCGAAATTTTGACCCGTCGTTATTCGATCGAGGTGGAACTCTTTTTTTTTTTTGGAGATGGCCCTTGGCATTGGGGGTGTTATTTCGAGCTTTCGTCGAAATGTTAACCCGTCGTTATTCAATCGAGGTCAAGCTCTTCTTTTTGGCGATGGCCCTTGGCCTTGAGGGTGTTATTTTGAGCTTTCATCGAAATGTTAAACCGTCCTTACTCGACCGAGGTTGAACTCTTTTTTCTGGCAATGGCCCTTGGCCTTTAGGGTATTATTTCGAGCTTTCGTCGAAATGTTAACCCGACGTTATTCGATCGAGGTTGAACTTTTTTTTTTGGCGATGGCCCTTGGCCTTGAGGGTGTTATTTTGAGCTTTCGTCAAAATGCTAACCAGTCGTTATTCGATTGAGTTTGAACTCTTCTTTTTTGGCGATGGCCCTTGGCCTTGAGGGTATTATTTTGAGTTTTCGTATAAATGTTGACCCGTCGTTAGTCCCAGTTTTCTTCTTGGAGGGTTTTAGGGTGTCCTCTGGGGGAGTCCCAGTTTTGCCTGATTTGTTCTCTATTGTGATGCCGGATAGTAGTGAACGTTATTGTCTTGCTAACGTTTTTTTTATGCATGCATCAAAGTTTTCCTGTTTATCCCCTTCGCCGTTCGGCCTGGAGGGACCGCCAATGGGCGAGGCGATGAACTGTCTTTTGAGCTCGATGACGTCTCCCTCCTTGCTCCGTTCAAAACCTCCTTGGGAAGGCCCCAATTGGGGCGCACCTGGTGGGGAGGAGTACGACTTAGGGGACGTCATTTCCTAAGAGCTGAAGTGCCCGAGACTGGCGATATTCAAGTTGTTTCGTGATAATTCTTCCACTGTTCAGCTGAAATTCTTCTTTTCTCGTTTTCCCATTCAACACTTGTGCCTCGATCCGATGAGTCAATAGACGAGGGTAGCCTTGTGGCATTATTCCCTATGCCTAGAATTTAAATGGTNCCCCCCCCCCCTCTTTTTACATGCTTTGGCTCTGCGTGGGTTGGGTATGTGGATCGTTTGGTGCGTGGGATGTCCCGTAAGATGTGCCTATTCCCTTATGGGATTTGCATACCGGGCGTTGTCTTCTCTTGCAAGCTTCGCTTGGACATTGGATGTAACTTCTGCTTTTATGCAGCATCATGCCCTAGATTAGCACGTGAGGTTCACTTACCACTCTCTTTGGCGGGCAATTATGTTTTCGGTTTTCGATCTGAAGGAGACTAAGAGATTTGACTAATAAGTCCCCACATACGGCGCCAAAATGTTTGACCAAAAGATATCGCAACCTTTTTGATTAAATCAATTAATGAAGACGATGAGGTAAATCTTAGCCAAGCGTAATAAACTTCAGATCTAAAAATGAATCGAAAAATGATGAATAAAGTAAAATAAGGGCGATCTATTTTTATTGATGGTTGATGTTTCTTCTTTCACATCCTTTCTTCAAAGAAAAACTACAGGAGAGAGGAAAGAGAGAGAAAAAGTCCCTCCTACTTTGAGGATTCCTCCCCTATATATAGTCCTGGAGCCCTTGCTATATTCTTTGGTCGATGTGCATCCATACTATGACCGTTTTCATTGTTACTCGAGTATTATTTTTAACTTAATGTGCACCGTAGGCATTTGAACTGAAGTAGGTCGTGGTGTCTCTCTCTATTCCGCCAATTAGGTGGGATCCCCGTTGGGTCGACCACAATGGTCAGATTTTGACCAACACACTACTCTTGGATGGTGTATAAGTATCTAAACAGGGGCTTCAAATTACATAAAGATAGACTCTTACAGAAATAGGGCGCAATTAACCTGTAGCCAATCAAGAGCATTGAAACTTTGGACATGCTCTTGATTGGTGAGAAAATTGCAAACCAAAGAAACAAGGGGGGCTAAACATCAAAGGGTGTAGGAATTGGAATAAGGCATATGTGGGGAAATTGATATGCAAATAATGGAGAAAAAAGATACATTATGGGTGAAATGGATACATAGACTCTATATGAAAGAAGAGGATTTCTAGAATCATATACCTCAGGTAGACAGTAGCTGGTATTGGAAAAGGTTGAACAAATTAAAACTGGGAATGGTGAATCGGTATAGAAATGGGAAGTATGGTTTGACAAAGAATGGGAAATATTATGTAATGAAAGGGTATATACAGTTAGTAGGAGAGACATCAAGAATGGAGAATGCTGAACTAATATGGAATAACATATGTTTGCCAAAGCACAGATTTATAATGTGACTAGCTGTACAAAATAGGTTGTTGACACAAGAAAGATTGCTGAGTATGGGCATACACTTTGGTGATTCTAGATGCAGCTTATGTGGTGAAGACGAAATGGAAAGTGCAGATCATTTATTCTCAAAATATGAATGGTCTGTGCAGATGTGGAAAGGTTTAACATATTGGTGTGGGATCAAACTTCAACAGCAGAGTGTTATGCAAGCATTGAGGTGGATACAGAATAGAAGATGGACAAAGACAAAAAAATGCATAGTAGCAGCAATATATGCAGCTGGAGTATAACATATGGCAGACAAGAAATTGGGTAAAATTTAGAGGAACAGAAATACAGAATAGAAATGTAATTAAACAAATACAAATTGTAATTAGAGAACGGATAAAAATGATACAGAATGACAAAAGAATTAGGAGAGTGAGACAATTCATACATAGGCTAAATAGTGAGTAAAGGGTGAGGAAGAGTAGCTGTGTTTATGTTTGTTGATCTGGATTGCCAGAAGGAAACTTTCTCTTGTAATTGAATTTGGTGATGGACTGGTAATAAAAATTCACNAAAATTCCCTTTTTTACAAAAAAAAAAAAAAAAATTGGACATGAGCCATATGCTAAGGTTAACCTTTCACTATGTTGCATCACTATTAAGCTGTCAGTTCGAAAGTAATGCAATTGTATTAAGAAGATAAAACTAAGAATGAAAATACCACGAGCTAACCAGTTTTCGTGTTGTTCATTAAAAAATAATCAGTATGTATAAAGTCATGAAAAACTAGTCACTATTTTGCTGAAAGATGAAAAGTTTCAGCATATTATGTTGGAATTTTTGCGAATTTTTAGGGTATTTTTGTTCAGATTTTATCTTTACGTGAAAAAGTTAAAAAATTTCGATTACTTTTGAAACTGTGACTATTTTTTAATTACCAGCTGCAAATCTGGCTATTTCTGATTTTTTTTCCAACAAAGATCGTACAAATTTTACTAGGGCAAATATTTTAATTTTCCGTTGCATGCACAATTACATGAGTTCATGTCCTCCCCCCCCCCCCTTTTAAGCTCAAAAGGGCTAAATATATTCCTCTATTTTCAAAAATGGTCTAAGAATACCCTTCGTTATACTATTGAGTTATCTACATCCTTACTGTCATATTATTAGGTTATCTATATCCCTACCGTCATACTTTGGAACAAAAATACCCCTATTTTGGATAAAATGTCATGTGGCAGCACCGGATTAAAACGGCCAATTTCTTTTTTTTTTTTTTTACCCGACCCGTTTTTTAAAAAAACACACACAACTCGACCCCTATTTTTATTTTTTCCCCTTTTTTTAAAAAAACCCAAACAACCCGACCCCTTTTTTTTTTTTTTACCCGACCCGTTTTTTTAAAAAAACCCAAACAACCCGACCCCTTTTTTTTTTTTTTACCCGACCCGTTTTTTTAAAAAAACCCAAACAACCCGACCCCTTTTTTTTTTTTTTACCCGACCCGTTTTTTTAAAAAAACCCAAACAACCCGACCCCTTTTTTTTTTTTTTACCCGACCCGTTTTTTTAAAAAAACCCAAACAACCCGACCCCTTTTTTTTTTTTTTACCCGACCCGTTTTTTTAAAAAAACCCAAACAACCCGACCCCTTTTTTTTTTTTTTACCCGACCCGTTTTTTTAAAAAAACCCAAACAACCCGACCCCTTTTTTTTTTTTTTACCCGACCCGTTTTTTTAAAAAAACCCAAACAACCCGACCCCTTTTTTTTTTTTTTACCCGACCCGTTTTTTTAAAAAAACCCAAACAACCCGACCCCTTTTTTTTTTTTTTACCCGACCCGTTTTTTTAAAAAAACCCAAACAACCCGACCCCTTTTTTTTTTTTTTACCCGACCCGTTTTTTTAAAAAAACCCAAACAACCCGACCCCTTTTTTTTTTTTTTACCCGACCCGTTTTTTTAAAAAAACCCAAACAACCCGACCCCTTTTTTTTTTTTTTACCCGACCCGTTTTTTTAAAAAAACCCAAACAACCCGACCCCTTTTTTTTTTTTTTACCCGACCCGTTTTTTTAAAAAAACCCAAACAACCCGACCCCTTTTTTTTTTTTTTTACCCGACCCGTTTTTTAAAAAAACACACACAACTCGACCCCTATTTTTATTTTTTCCCCTTTTTTTAAATTTCAGTTTATAAAAAACGAAAATATTTTTTTTCAGTTTTTATAAATTTATTTTTCCAGTTTTTACAAAAAAAATACTTTAAAAAATTAAAAAAATGAAAAAAAAAATATTTTTCAAAAATAAATTATTTTGTTGAAAATATTTTTTCAGTTTTTAATAAACAAAAATATTTTGTTAAAAAACGAATTTTTTTTTCAGTTTTTACAAAAAGTTTCAATTTTTACAAAAAAAAAAATACTTTAAAAAACTGAAAAAAATAAAAAAAAGTTTTTTTTGTAAAAATTGAAAAAATTAAAAGAACACTTTCTTAAATTAGTGGACTATTGGTGCATTAGTTTAAAAAAATAAAAATAATTTGCAATATTTTTTAAAGTTTTACAAAAAGAAAATTCTTTAAAAAACTGCAAAAATGAAAATAGGGGTGGGTTGTGGTGTTTTTTTAAAACGGGTCGGGTAAAAAAAGAAATAGGTCATTTTAACCTGGTGCTGCCATGTGGCACTCCATCCAAAACAGGAATATTTTTGTTTCAAAGTATGACCGTAGATATATAGATAACTCAATAATATAATGAGGGGTATTCTTAGACCATTTTCGAAAGTATAAGGATATATTTGACTTTTTGCCGTCATGATTATGAACAAAGCATACCATATCATCCCGGAAAAGAAACTCTTTTTCACTCACAACAAAAAATAAATGAAAAAAGTAAAAAAAGCTATGATGCCCACGCTTGATCAACACTATCAAGATTCAAGCCCATTTCAGCATCTCCAATCTGTGGTAGATATTAAACTCTCTCCAATGGCAGTCTGCTCAAATGAATAGCCACAAAATTCGCCGTCGAATGCCCCCCACGGCGATGGCGGATATACCCACCCATCAGCCGAGTCGCTCAACTTCAACTCGTCCGAGTCAAAAGCCCCCCTCCAAACTCGGTAGCTCTGTAATCTGGCCTAGCAGTTCTTCTGATTCTGAAGACAAAGACGAAGATGAAGAATTTAGGACATCGTCCATTGCAGCTGCTTTTTCAGCAGCAGCTTGAACATCTGTAGGTGAAACTGAAGCTGGACGAGGAAGTGACTCAACAAGTTGAGGGAAGTTATGAATGGCTGATTCTCCTTAAATACTAAGCGCGGCAACATCATGCGCTCTTGCAGCCATTTCTGGAGTAGGATAAGTGTCGAGACAAATACGAAATTTGTTACGAGGTTGCCGAATTTCAGACACCCACTTCGCCCAACTTCGCATTCGAACTCCTCTATAAACTGGGTATGCTCTGTTTTCAGTACAGTTAAGAGTACTGATCTCTTGTTCGCTTTGTCCTGCGTTTCTCTTCTGGTTCCTCTGTTTTGACTTGTTTGACGTGTCCAACACCATGCTGTTTGTGTAATTGGAATAGAATGAAGATGGTTCAACTCCAAATTCAGCCATTAATTGATGTTTTGTAGATGATATAGTCTCCGGTGGTAAATGCAATGAAGTACAGAGGAGAGTGGAAATTGCCTTCGTGGGGGTGAGTATATATCCAATGCCAAAAGAGTAGGGAGGGACCAAGTCAAAGTGTAATTGAACTTTCCATATGAGTAGGGTGAACATGAAAATGAAAGAGAAAGTGTCTGTGGGTTCAGATACTGTCACAGAAGGAACAAATGTTTTCTATATCTATAGAGTAACAAGAGAAGAAGATTTATTTAAGGAAGAACCATATAGTTCCTGCGTGCAACAACAACAACCCAGTATAAGAAATTTCTCAATTTTAATAAAGAGTATATACTTCCTATAAGAAATTTCTCAATTTTAAATATGTATAATATTATTTAAAAAATTTAAATAGGGATATCAAATGGGTGGGTTACACCGATTTTGAGGGGGTCAAAATTGTTTGAGTCTATAATTTGGTAGGTCAAATGTTCCACCCAAAAGTTATTTGAATTAGGTGAGTTGGGTCAAGATCGGCTACAATTTGGATCATAATCCAACCCGTCCAACACTTATCAAGCTTTACTTAATACGTGTTGTTCTTTTATGAATTGTATAATATAATTACTAAATAAGATTTTTTTTCCCTTTTGTTATGGTCATATATAACACATCAAAATAAATAAATCTAAGAAATTTTGGCAAAATTACTCACGGCTCAATTTAGGCTAAAAATCAGCTCAACTTTAAATGGGTTAAGTCAAGATGAGTTGAGTTCAATAAAGAGTAATTTTCAGAAATCACTATTGTTTAGTGGCTATTAACTTCTTATAGCTATCATATACATAATTACTTCATATAACTACTATTCAATTGTTACGGTAGTATATTCGTTGTATCCACGCTAATGTATTCATGAATACAACAGCAAAAAGCGCCTAAAAATCAGGGGAATCCAGCTGTACGTGCATGTATTCACATGTATTCGCGCCATATTCATGAGTACAACAACAAAAAGTGTCTAAAATCAGGGCAGTCCAGCTGTACGCGCATGTGTTCACATGTATTCGCGCCATGGATTCATGAATACAATATCGACGATCACCTTAAAAATAGGTATGTCCAGCTATCTAAGAGAGAGGGAAAACATAAATAGCGTATTCTATGCCTCAATGATAGTATATACTATAAATACTTATTTTGTTATACAATATAAAAGGTATCTATAAAAAATAATATTTTAAAATAGTTTTGGTTTATAATAAATAGGGTGTATACATTTATAGTTGCTATAAGAAGTAAAATTTCCTTCAATAAATGGGTGGGTCAAACCAGTCCAACCTTGAGCAGATTAGACGCATCATTTGGATTGGGGCTAAATTTGACAGCCCCAAATTTAAAGAATATACAACAATAATAGTAACATACATTGTATTATCCCACGTAAAGAATATAAATGGACAGATTGATATTATTTGAAAATAATATACAGTAAAATATAATCTAGAATCGAGTAAAGCTTTAAAATCATATGACTCAAACTTAAATTTACTTACAAGCTAAATTATGACAATATGTCTATTTATTTTCACAAATTGTACGTACCGTTATTGTGTATTCCGACATTGAAAGAATAATAATATAATAATATTTCACATCGATTATAATAATTCTAGCTTCAAATGTGATCCCACCATCATCTATCAAAACTCAAAAGCTAATTCAATAGGTGTTCTTTTTTCTTCTTTTTTTGAATATATACGTGTTACTGTAGGTATTCTTTGATCAATATCATAATCATCTACGTATTTTTCAATCATGTGTTCGTTAGAGATTGCGCCAGTTCCTATTTTGTCCGTTATATTAGGTGTTCATAACTTTAAATGTCAAAGTATTTTTTTTTTGTCCAAAATAAAGATTGACCCTTTTTTCCCACACAAAAGAAAATAAAAAGATTAATGTCTTAGTACGTACGTAATCTCATCAGTATTATTTTATAATCATCTCCTTCCCCAAGAAAAAAGTATTTTTGCATAATAAATGTAGTACTATATTTTAGTGGGCGTTTGGGCAACATTTGGTTGAAGTTCAAAAATATTATTGAATGTTAGAAATTGTGTTCGAACATAAATTATAGGGGTATGCATTCGAATTGGTTTATCGATAAATCGAATCGATTATTTGTTATCGGTTTATCGATTTCGAAATTTTCCT
The DNA here is from genome assembly GCA_026770625.1 of Nicotiana glauca. Lineage (NCBI taxonomy): Eukaryota > Viridiplantae > Streptophyta > Magnoliopsida > Solanales > Solanaceae > Nicotiana > Nicotiana glauca. The sequence goes on along the minus strand of MU771645.1, from coordinate 131,976 downwards.
TATCGAGTTATCGATTTCGATTTCAATTTCGTCCTCTTCGGTTATCGGTTTATCAATAAACCGATAAGAAATACTAAAAAAAATTACCCTTATTCTATAATACCCTTTCTTTTACCCTAAGTCTCTAACCCTATTATTTCATCTACCACATTTAAGAAATGATCATAGTTAAAGCTCAAAGGAATGAAGTTCAAATTAATGGAAAATAGAATTAGCCACGATGATGTATTTCTTTTTTATACCGTTGGAGTGTTAGTGTCATACATTTGATCCCTTACTTTAGTTTCGTTGCAAGTGCTTGTTGACATAATTTTTATGTTATAAACGGTGTTCGTCTTATTTTAGCTTCTTTTGGTCCATATTAGTTAGGCGTATTTATAGCGATATACTTTCCGTGGAATCCCGCAAATTTTCTTATTGGTATAATCGATAACCGAATCGATAAGCCCCAAAAATTGATAAATCGAAATCGAAAAAATCGAAACCTTATTGAAACGACAACGATAAGCATATGTACAAATCGATAATCAATAAGTAATTATAAGGGTCAAAATCGAATCGATAAATCGAATGCACACCCCTAATAAATTATGTTAGAAAAAAGTTAAAGATTTTTAGATGAAGACCATTATTTCAATTGAAGTAATTTTAAAACAAGTTTTCAACACTTCATCGAAATCATGAAGTTTGATATTTATAAATTCCAAATATTAATTGGTCGTGTATTAACATATGATATATACATGGATCATTATCACTAAAATCAAGATATCAATATTGAACTTTTAAACCTTTTTGGCACAACTAATCTCTATTCGAACTCCCATATTTTCAGATACAATCCATAAGGGTTTGCTCGTTGATCATGTCCAACTATGCTTTTATAAAAAGAATTAAGCGGTCGTCGCAAATATAATCCGGTTTACAAGTTCGGAGTCGAATCCCATAAAGAACTAAGGCTTAGCTACAGTTGTTTCCCATTACTAAAAGCTCGAACATTTCCTAAGTTATAAATATTAAGATTCTTGTATCTAATTAACTAACAAATTAAATTAGTAGATTAACAACTAAAAATACTATGGGTTGCAGAAAAGATTAAGGAGGTCTAGAGTTATGATTTCCCTTATTGTGAAAATTCTTTCCGCTACGTTTTCTATAAATTTGCCTAAGTCTTCTCTACCGATCATGAGCACTCTGACTGTCGTAACTCTCTCCCGAGTAATTTCCACAATTTACTAGACATATTCTCCCGAATTACACTAGCTGGCATTAAGTACGGCTCACTCGAATTGCACCCAAGATTTTGTTATCTCTAATCCCACCTTTAAACCCTATGTATTGATCCCTCATATACGTTAGGAGTGATTTTGTTCAACAACTACCTAAATATACACTCTCTCCCGAGTAATACACACTAAATAGGCATAGTCAATTGAGAGCTCTTCAACCAACCATAATAATAACGTAGTTGAATAAATAGAGAAAATACTACGGCAAATCTATATTAACGTAACAGGAAAATCATCATCCAATAGGTTTCATCAAAACCCTAGATAACAAATTAGCTATTCATAATACTATGCATAACTACAATACTAGAATTCATAATCAATAATAAAAATAGGAAGAAGAAAGTGAAAAATTCGTAAAAGAATTCTCTGCCTTGCTCCTAGTGTGTTCTTGCCTCCTTAAGTCGAACCCCGATCTAATGTCGGTTTATGTGATCTCCCTAGGTCTAAAGTGTGTCAAAAGTATGTCCCCCGTTCTCAAAATTGCGTTTTTATATGTATTTATACCAAATAGGGTCGGGCCTAGATGAAACACCATTTCTTGCGCAAAATAGGACTCTGGATCTGTAAAATTTGAACAGGAGGTGACGCACCATGCGGTGTGCTTGTAGGGAAGTTCAGAGAGCTGATTCTGACAGGCCGTAGGAATTTTTCGCAGGCGCAGTGCGCCCTATGCCACTACACACACCTCAGTAGTGGAAATTTGCGAAAATACAAAACACAAAAGTTGTATCCCTTCCAACTAGCTTTCCAATGATATATTGTGGAGCCCAAACAGAGTTCTGAGCAAAAAGTTGTGTATATTTTACTAGACAATGCGCTGTATGCCCGCTCGATTCTTCGTTTCGTTCTTAACTATCATCCGTTGATCCCCGAATAAGATTCCGGATTAATTATTTGAGCTTTTACTCAGACTTAAAAGCTCAAAATCACTTGAATTTATTCCATAATATCTACATAGCTCGGAATCACACCTACAAGGCATAAACGATACAATTAGTGCAAAATACTAGCGATTAAAGCTCAAACTCAATTAAAGTGCACTACATTAGAGTGTAATAAGCGACTAAAATACGTAATTATAGCATATCGTCAACACCCCACACTTAAATTGATCTTCCTCGAACAATCAAACTACACTTTATATAGACACGATCTTTTTAAGCAATTTTCCTAACTCATCATACCAAGAATATTTAAAATAGAATAAGCACAAAAGTGTAACATCTTCATCTCAAGATTTGACTCACAAGTACCACGCATGATTCACAACTCACCCACTTACTCTAACATAGAGATCACTGAAATTACCTTTCCTTCATAAATCAAGTGCCCTCATACAACAAAAGAGAGTAGTTTCATACAATAAAATTTAAGAACAATTTTGGAATTCAGGATAGAAAGAATTCACCCACTCTTAGAAATAACATTCATATGCCACAAAAGATGCACCATAGGCTTGTCCGTAGTGTACTACTCTATTAATCGAGCTCATTCAGTCTAGGATCAAGTAGGATTTGGTTGTAATATAGGCTGCGGGAGGGGTAGAATACATTTAGATAGAAGAGTGACTATACCTCCCTAAGCATTTTAATACATATACTTTAACATTAAAGCCCATACTTATGTCAAACCATTATTCCACCTTCACATCAACATATATTAACTCCATACTTCTTTAAGCACAATTACATCAGAGTCACCACTTAGCAAGAAATATTTTTTTTCCACCACAATACAACTATATATTTTTTTTCAATTCAAGTGGCTCTTATTATTTTGTCAACACAGTCCACCTTTCTCCTTATTTCATTAGTTCCACTCAAAAGCTGAACCAGCCATCCCACACTTTAACTTTTACAAAGTTCATAATAATTCAAGTGCTCATGAGAGGTAAAAATATTTAAATAAATGGTTAATTCAAACAATTGGGTAAGGCCTGTAATGTGGTTGCCAAAGAAACAGGATTACAGGCTCAAAAGGGGTTAACTACGTTACATAACAATTAGGCCGATATAATATACATATGTGACTCAACAAAGAAACGCCTATATCACTTCCAAGACTGAACAAAACTATTATTTTACTTTGCAAACACACGGAATAAGTTCTAGACATCAAATGCAATGCATAGAATAAAAAAAACCTTACACACACATGGCACATAACTCACTCAGGATTGAACTTATCAAGACACTCTAGCCAAAGCAGTTAAGCAAATTTAAGATCATACGATTTATGGTACTCATACAAGAGTCAAAAACTTAGCCTAAGCGTCACAGCCAAAGTACTCTCTATTCTCAAGGTATAACAAAATCAAGAGATATCGCTTCAATTCAAAATACAGCACAATGACTCCTATTCCTAAAAAAAATAAAACTAACTACACCCGATTCAAACAAAACCCTTGAAAAAGAACCGCGGCACAAAGAAAAATCAAGAGGGAATTACTACACTGTCTACAAAGAAAATATTTTTTAAGACTTAAATCCGTCAAGAAAAAAATTAATTAAACTAAAACAACTAAAATAGCATAGAAAGTCACTCAGACAATCTCCTCACCCCACACTTAAAATTGTGCATTATCCTCAATGCACACCATAACTAATAAGAGGGTAAAAAAAACTCCCTGGCAAGCCAAAGGCTAAAGCACTTGCAGCTCATGGGCACTCAGACTTCTCCCAGGCTTGGTCTTTCGTGCGGGTACCTCACACTTAGTTCCAACCATCTGGTTTGCTGTTGCATCCTTCCAATAGCTTTGCTTTCCATGCTCCTAGAAAATCAGACATCGAAATTTTAAGGGATCAAGCCAAATCCTAAATTAAAAATACTACAGGACTCTAGAAATCCAAGGAGTCTATTAGAAGTCTATTAGGGTTTCTTGGAGGTTACTCTACCCTAAAGCCTAACTCACACCTATATAAAGGAATACATATTCCCTTGAAGAGGGGTCTCAAAAAATCTCATAAACTGATACTCACAACGAGACCAAAATATGGCCGGATAATTCTTGATAATCAAATACTTCAAGAATCCACAACATACTTCATAGATATCAAATAAATCTATGAAAATCTGCATCATCCTACATTCGAGAAACACGCTATTTCAGCCCTCGAATCATGGAGATAATCAGGAGAGAAGAATCAAGGGAGAAACAGGATTGTACCCGCATCATTTTATCAATAAAATTATGTTTTTTCATATTTATTTTGTGATTGCAATTTATTTTTGTATCACATATAATTTGTTGCAAACAAATTGGCACGCCCGGTGGGACCAGTTCTGCCCTTCATCTGTAAATAAAAAAACTCCAAGTTTCAAAACCATTTGTTGTGATTGTTGAGTACTTCAAGTCTTGTCTAAAGTTCGGCAAGCCTACACCCCGACAAACTTTGAAGTAGGGGGCATTTGTAGACATAGAAATTTTAAAGGATCAAGCCAAATCCTAAATTAAAGATACTACATGACTCTAGAAATCCTAGGAGCCTATTAGAGTTTCTTGGAGGCTATTCTACCCTAAACCCTAACTCACACCTATATAAAGGGATACTTGTTCCCTTGAAGAGGTGTCTCAAAAATCCCATAAACTCATGGGATACTCACAAAGAGACCAAAATATGGCCGGATACTTCTTGACAATGAAATAGTTCAAGAAGTCGGAGATCAAATACATCCAGGAGCTCTGCATCATCCTTACATTCGAGAAATACGCTGCTTCAGCCCTCGAATTACGGAGATTATCAGGAGAGAAGAATCAAGGGAGAAACAGGATTGTACCCACAATTATTTTATCAATAAAATTATATTTCTTTATATTTATTTTGTGATTGCAATTTATTTTTGTATCACATATAATTTGTTGCAAACAAATTGGCACGCCCAGTGGGACCAGTTCTGCCCTTCATCTTTTCCTCCTGTAAATCAAAAACTCCAAGTTTCAAAACCATTTGTTGTGATTGTAGAATACTTCAAGTCTTGTCTAAAGTTCGGCAAGCCTACACCCCGACAAACTTTAAAGTAGGGGGCATTTGTAGACATCGAAATTTTAAGGGATCAAGCCAAATCCTAAATTATAAATACTACAGGACTCTAGAAATCCAAGGAGTCTAGTAGAAGTCTATTAGGGTTTCTTGGAGGTTACTCTACCCTAAAGCCTAATTCACACCTATATAAAGGGATACATATTCCCTTGAAGAGGGGTCTCAAAAAATCTCATAAACTCATGGGATACTCACAACGATACCAAAATATGGCCGGATAATTCTTGATAATCAAATACTTCAAGAAGATCCACAACATACTTCATAGATATCAAATAAATCTATGAAAATCTGCATCATCCTACATTCGAGAAACACGCTATTTCAGCCCTCGAATCACGGAGATAATCAGGAGAGAAGAATCAAGGGAGAAACAGGATTGTACCCGCATCATTTTATCAATAAAATTATATTTCTTCATATTTATTTTGTGATTGCAATTTATTTTTGTATCACATATAATTTGTTGCAAAGTAAATTCGGGTTGCCTCCCAACAAGTGCTTGATTTAACGTCGCGGCACGACGCGTATTACTTTTTGCCTCCACTTTGAACTTATAAATTGGACTTCAAGTTTTGATTTTGCTCCATGATCATGCTCCTGGGTGGTGAAACGAATCTGACTGGCCCGATAAAATAATATAGTATTCTGCACTTCTTGGTCTTTAGATGAGATGTGTACTCCCGACTTTCTGGCAAGAAGAATTACAGAATGTAGGCATCTTGTTCCTTATCCCTTGACTCCTCAAGTGCCTCGGACGACTCTATTTCCATATCATCGTCCAAACACAACGTGAAAAAATACTTGGAGTGTGGACCAATACGCTCAACTACATAAACATTAGGATTGTCAACATCCTCAACACTAATGACACTAGAGTCAACTAAATACGTATCATCAATATCCTTGGTTGACTCTAGTATCTCTCCTACAACATCGGCATCCTCAAAATCTAGTTCGATTGATTGTTGGTGTTCTACTTTGGCCTTCTCCTCTAACTCCTCCCCGTATTTTTTTAAATCCTCCAGTATAATGGCAATTTCTGCAACCAATTCATACACATATTGGCTACTATCCACAATGTCAACTTGTGCTTTACAAGGTTCAATTAATTTATTCTCTTGAGCCTCCAAGTTGTGAATAATTGCCTCTTGCCTTTGTATCTGCCGTGGTTGCTCATCATATTGTTCCACATGGCACTTTAATATATCTTTGATATCTTTTAAGTCAGCTTCCCTAAGTTCTTTGTTCCTGATACCCTCACAAGAAAAAGTAAACCATCATAGTAAGGGGTTGGGGGAATAAAAGAAATATGAGCACAACCATAAAATTGACCATCTTGACCACCACACATAACACACACATTCCACACATAAGATTGAGTTGGTTCACATAACTCGCTCTCGGAAATATTTTGATAATTTTACCTTGGATGGTTTCCTCCACAATATGCATAAAGAGGATCAAAAGTAGAATTACCAACATCAAAATTCTCATAATTCCAAAATGCCATGTCTCTCAAGAAAAAAAAAATCAACTACAAGAAAACATAAATAAAAGCTCAAACTTGAAACCTAGAAATATGTACACCTACAACTATACAGTTAATTCCCCGGCAACGACACCAAAATTTGATCACGCCCAATTGTGCCTTATTAAAAGGATTAAGCGGTCGTTGCAAATATGATCCGGTTTACAAGTGCGGAATCGAATCCCACAGAGAACTAAGTCTTAGCTACATTTGTTGCCTATCACTAAGAAGCCAAGCTCGAACAATTCCTAAGTTATAAATATTAAGATTCTTGTATCTAATTAACTAACAAATTAAATTAGCAGATTAACAACTGGAGATACTACGAGTTAGAGAAAATATTAAGGAGGTCTAAAGTTAAGATTTCTCCTATTATCGGAATTCTTTCTGCTACGTTTTCTATAAATTTGCCTAAGTCTTCTCTACCAATCATGAGCACTCTGACTGTCGTAACTCTCTCCCGAGTAATTACCATAATTTACTAGATATATTCTCCCGAATTACGCTAGCTGACATTAAGTAAGGTTCACTCGAATCTCACCCAAGGTTTCGTTATCCCTAGTCCAATCTTTAAACCCTTCGTATTGATCCCTCATATACGTTAGGAGTGATTTTGTTCAAAAACTATCTAAATATGCACTCACTCCCGAGTAATACACACTAAATAGGCACAGTCGATTGAGAGCTCATCAACCAACCACAATAATAACGTAGTTGAACAAATAGAGAAAATACTACGACAAATCTATATTAACATAACAGGAAAATCATCCCCCAATAGGTTCCATCAAAACACTAGATAACAAATTACCTATTCATAATAATATGCATAGCTATAATACTAGAATTCATAACCAATAATAGAAATAGGAAGAAGGAAGTGAAAAATACGTAGAAGAATTCTCCACCTTACTCCTAGTGTGTTCTTGCCTCCTTGGGTCAAATCCCGATCTAATGACAGTCTAAGTGATCTCCCTAGGTCTAAAGTGTGTCAAAAGTATGTCCCCCGTTCTCAAAATATCGTTTTATATGTATTTATACCAAATAGGGTCAGGCCCAGATGAAACACCTTTTCCTGTGAAATAGGACTCTAGCTCTGTAAAATTTGAAGAGGCATTCTGCATGGGGGCGACGCGCCACGCGGTGTGCTTGTGGGGAAGTTCAGAGAGCTGATTCTGACAGGCTGCAGGAATTTTTCACAAGCGCGGCGCGCCCTGCACCGCTCCACGCGACGCGGTAGTGGGAATTCGCAAAAATACAAAACATGAAAGTTGTAGCCCTTTCAAATAGCTTTCCAACGATATATTGTTGTGCCCAAACGGATTTCTGAGAAAAGTTATGTGCATTTTACTAGACAATGCGCCATATGCGGCTCGATTCTTCGTTTCGTTCTTAACTATCATTCGTTGATCCCCGAATACGATCTCGGCTTAATTCCTTGGGCTTTTAATCAGACTTCAAAGCTCCAAATCACTTGAATTCATTCCATAATATCTACATAGCTCGGAATCACTCCTACAAGGCATAAAATACACAATTAGTGCAAAACACTAGCGATTAAAACGCAGTATATTAAAGTGTAATAAGCGATTAAAATACGTAATTATAGCTTATCATCACTCGTTCTTTGTACATCCGATTGTCAAATAAATATTTGTAAATGTTAAACTAACCATATTTTAAGCTGTATTGCTCGCCATGGGTTTTACATGTATGTAGGAATAGTTGAAGCAGACAAGAATAAACTAAATTGATAGCTCTAAACTCAAGTAAACTGCTACATTTCCTCTTCGTCAGCAAATCATTCTTTGTTTCTCTCGTGATTTCTATAAAGAGGAGACCAAATAGGTACTACTTATTGTATCCCAAAGTAATCTAAATTCTAAAATAAGTTCATGCCGCTGGTTACATCAAAAAAATTTAACGATTCTCAAACTGATTAATTTTAGAATAGTTAGCATAACTTTCCTTTTAAAAGAATAACCTCTTTACATTTTAATATCGATTTCGGTAGAAAGTGATTGATTGACGCATTCTCAATCTATTTTTATATGATAAAAGAAAAAGAGAGACAGGTGTTCTTTTTGGTCTAAAATAAGGTAAAAATTCTAAACAAATACTATGCATACCAGTAATGAACTGCATTTTTTAAACTAAGAGTTAGATTCATTTAAACAACCAATTTATTTAAACTAACTTTATAACTTTTTTTATTATAAAAACGAGTTAATGATACTTTGTACAATATAACACAAAAATTTGTAGTAAAATAGTCATTAAAGTTTTTGCATTTAGAAAGCCTCATTTTGGATCTATTTAGTGTATTGCCACTCTGTAATTTTGGAGTTAATTTCTTGGATGGTCATCCAAATTATTGGGATATTCTACCAAAGTCACTTTTGTATTGCTTAGGACAAAAAAATCAGTAATCTCAAAAAATAAAAAGCAATATTTAATATACCATGTCATATTAAATTCTCATTTTTTAATAATAAAACTCATTTAATACATGACCAAAGTACACGTCTAACCCACCCTACAAGAATATGGGTTTACTATCAATATATTAATGTGAACAACTTTTTATTTTCAAACTAAGGCAAATCTAACACAATTATGACTATTATTTCTTAACATTTGGCCTATGATCCATGTTGTGACAATATTTTAAAGGTTTTGGACAAGTGTTTTAGCCACTTTAGAAGGCTATGTTAAGTGGCAAAAGAAGTGTAATAAATGGCAAATTTGATCAGTCTCTTTCTTGCCATGCAAAACAAAGTTACATGCAATTACAATTATAAATAGACATCATTTGGCTGCACAATTCATACACCATCAGAAGTGCTTTTCTACTTATTAGCTTCTCTTATTTCCAATTTTTCTTATAATTTTCTTTGTCCTATTCTCTTTTCAATCTTGTTGGATTATTGCAATATAAATACTTTGTTGATTCTTGTATCCTCTAAATAAAATAGAGGTAAGCTTGTTTAATTCTGGAGAAATATTTCACACTGCTGAAATAGTTTTTTAAGATAGTGCCCAGCACGACTCAAGTTAATTCGTGTATCTACTTACAAAGAATATTGAAACAATGTTATTGAAATTCTTTCTCTCAATTACTACAATCTAAAAAACTACGGCAAATAACACTTATGCTAAAAATACTACCGATGGCACTACTACAGCCCCAGTTGCACTGCCATATGTCACGCCATTTCTAGATGTGTCAAATATTGAAATTTTCCCCAATAAAAATTTCAAGTGTTGGCAAGAACGTATTTTCTCACTGCTTGATGTCCATGGTGTTGCACATGCACTGCTGCATCCACAACCTAGTGCAGTCACTGATAATAAAATAGTGAAATCATGGAAACACGCCAACAAGGTATGCCGTCATACCATAATGCAATCTATTTCTAATGAACTGTTTGACGTGTATTGCAGTTATAAAGAATGTTTGACGTGTATTGCAGTTATAAATAAGCAAAAGCGATACGGGAAGACTTAATTAAAAAATTTACTGCTGAAGATGCAACAAAACAAAAATTTATAGTAGGAAAACTTTATCAGTGGCAGATGAGAGATGATAAAGAGATGAACATACAAATCAACGAATTTTAAAAATTGTAGAAGACTTGAAGGCCAAGGGGATGTCTTTACCAGAAAATTTTGTTGTTGGAGTACTAATTGAGAAGCTCCCTGACTCATGGAGTGATTACCAAAATATTTTAAAGCGCAATGTCACGACCCAATTCCCCAAATCCAGTCGTGATGGCGCCTCTCGTGAGGACAAGGCCAGCCAACAGAACAACAACGCCTCTTTTAACAGTTACATAGCATGAATAAGTCTGAATTATAGATAATAAAATCATATTGCGGAATAAACGTGATAAAACAGGGAACCCATCCCGACTCAGCCCAAAATCGGGGTGTCACAAGTCACGAGCATCTAGAAGGATTTTTTTTAAGTCAACTACAAGGCATGTAATATATGGATTAAAAATTTAGAATCAAAAGAAGAAATCTGGTGCCGCGAGCGCTGGCAGTCACCTTGCTCGGCTACAATAGCAAAATCCTCAACCAGCTCAAACTTGTTACCGGGTAAACCAATACCTGCATCTGCACGCGAGGTACAGGGAGTAAAGTGAGTACTCCAACTCAGTGAGTAATAAAGGTAAATAATAACTGAGCAGCAAGAAACCACGTAAAGCAAGTCATCATGCTATATAGTACAGTGTAACCCTTTGAGAAAACTGTGAAACTGTGAAATCTTTGGAAATATCTGGACTCAGTTTTAAACCTCTTTTGAAAATATTTTTTTCCAACAGTTAAGCAAATGAATGCGAAACAGATAGTACAAGTCAGCACATAAGTCAGCCCCTCGGGCACAACACTCTATTAACAAATAATACCAGGGTATCAGGTAAGCAGTGCAAGAAGTAGCATGGAAGCCAATGAAATGCGAGTGCTGAAATGTCATGACAAATAATACAAAATTGGAACAAATGCATGAGTGCAATACAATGCATATGATGGTATACTCCGGTACCCGCTGCGGCATGCAGCCCGATCCATTTAACGTCACGGTGCTCACTAGGGGTGTGTACAGACTCTGGAGGGGCTCCTACAGCTCAAGCGCAATATCAAGCCATCTCGTGGAATCAACCAGGTCCTAGGACTCAAAATCAATATAACACCGCTGCGGCGTGCAGCTCGATCCATGCTCAGTCCAGAAATGCACATATGCCACTTGGGCAATATTAACATGATAGCTCTCAGCTCAAAACGTCAGTAAAATATTGTTTAAGGTTTCAAATCTTAGAAAAACGGCTGAGTTTGCAAAACAGTATTAAAATCTTGGACCGAGATCAAGTAATATGAAAAGTGATGCAAAACGGTGATATCAATCTCTGAAGGATTCACATAGTTGGCACGAAGCCCAAACATGGCAATCAGCCCAATTTATGGTGATAACAAGTAGTTTCAGTCAAATACGTAGTAATTTCATCAATCGAGACGGACCAAATCACAATCCCCAACGGTGATCTACCCCATGCTCACTACCCGGCGTGCAAGTCACCTCAATACAGCACTATGATGTACAAATTCGAGGTTTCAAACCCTCAGGATATCATTTACAATCATTACTCACCTCGAACCGGTGAAATCTATAGCTCACGACGCCTTTGCCCCTCAAATCAGCCTCCACATGTGACGAATCTATCCAAAAACAGAGCGGATACATTACAATATGCTAAGGGAATAATACCCAATCGAAAACAATCAAAAAATAGCAAAAATCTCGAAACTAGCAAAACCCGAGCCCCGGGCCCGCTTCTCGAAAAATTATAAAATTTATATCACCGGATTCCTCGTCTCGCCACGAGTTCATACATATCAAATTTACCAAAATCAGAGCTCAAATGCCCCCTCAAATCCCAAATTTTCATTTCAAAAGTCAAGCCTTAGTTCTTCCAATTTTACTCAAATTTCCTTGAATTTACAGATTGATTCTTCAATAAAATGATGTTTCTAGGCCATAGGATTCATCTCCAATCAATTTCCGTCTGAACCCTCTTCAATTTCTCCCAAATATCTCTCAAAGTGCTCAACAATGGAGGAAAATGGACCAAGCTTCGCGGATGAAATAATATAAAAACAATTTTGTCCAGGTGCAATTTACCCTACACGAATGCGGTCAACACCCCCGCGTTCGCAATGACCAGAAAATGTTGACCAAAATTTAACTCTTCGCGAACGTGTCTCCCAGCACACGAACGCCGAACCTTCAGAAGCTCTAACTACGCGAACACATCCCCAAGAACGCGAACACGATGAACAAAAACTCAGGGCCCAACTTCCTTCTATGCGATCGCGATGCTTCCACTCCCAGAACTACGCGAATGCGACCATGAAGATGTGAACGTGAAGAACAAATTTCAGGCCTCCCAAATTCCCTCTACGCATTTGCGTCTCACCCATGAGAACGCGAAGAGCAATTTTTCTGCAACACCAACAGCTGAAACCTGCAATCTTTTAAGTCCAAAAATGGTTCGATTGACCCTCCGAAACCACCCCGAGGCCCCCGGGACCTCAACCAAAAGCACAAACACATCCTAAAACATTACTCAAACTTGCCCCAATCATCAAAACACATCAAACAATGCTAAAACCATTAAATCACATCGGATTCAAGCCTCAGTTTCTTCAAAACTTCCGAAATACGCATTTGATAAAAAAAAACGACCAAAACACCTCCGAATGATCTGAAATTTTGCACACACATCCAAAATCACCTAACGAAGCTACTGCAACTCTCGGAATCTCATTCCGACCCTCGGATCAAAATCTCACCTATCAACCGGAATTCGCCAAAATACTAACTTCGCCGATTCAAGCCTAATTCTACACCGGACCTCCAAAATCAATTCCGATCACACTCCTAAGGAAAAAATAATCTCCCGAAGCTAACCGAATCACCGAAAATCACATCCGATCCCTCTAACTTATAAGTCAACGTCCGGTTGACTTTTCCAACTTAAGCCTTCTTAAAAGAGACTAAGTGTCTCATTTCCTACCAAAACCAAGCCAAATCAACTCTAACACACCATATACTGATAATGAAACATGAAGAAGCATAAAATGGGGGAAATGGAGCGGTAACTCATGAGGCGACGGGTCGGGTCATCACATCCTCCCCAACTTAAACCAACGCTCATCCTCGAGCGTACCTAGAGTTGTCCTAGAAGCCAACCAACAGCTGAATAACCTTACTAGGCATATACCCGGGGTGATCCCATGTCACCCTATCTCATACAGGCCCGATAACACAACATAGCTGAAATCTCACAATCCATCTAGACCATAAACTGTAGAACCGCATTGCACTTTCCGAAATCATACACAAGATCAGAACCTCACCTCTATACTCAGAATAAGCCCGAACCAGCTGTAATAATCCATACCTGCAACCCCAGGTTCAATCACATGATATACCACATAACCCAAATATTCGAAACAATAACTTCTATCCATAGCAGTTGCCCACAACACCCAAATACCGGTAGGAAACCTCTTATTAGCTAAAATCTTATTCCAACACTTTTGTATACTGCCAACGATAAATGAAACACGCAATAAACCGCAACCATTTCTCAGATCAACCATTCATGAAGCCACTTCCCTTTGGACTAATACCACAACAGATTTTTGAGCCGAACCTCGATATTATCCTTCTAACAAGCTGAAATTAAATCTGTTCGTATTCATTAATGACTCCAACGATCACCTCGAATCCAACACACCACTTTGGTGATATGACACCTCAACACAGGCCTAAGCCACAACTTGCATAATACACGCACCAATGAGGAATGGTATGAACATACTCAAATCATGACAAATGACTCAAACGAAAGAGCTGTACCTCAAGCTCATCAGTACCATTACAACACAAGGCTGAGACCCCATCTCACATCATGGAAATAGAATACTTGAATCTACCCTGAAGGGTTAGACCCCCGCGTGGCCTCGCCACAATGCGCAATCCTACCCAAACACTGTTACACATGAAACACCTCAAGTCGCCATGCTCAAAATCGATAACCACGCATAATTTGATGTCTGAAAACCAAAGCAATTCATTACACCCATGGTGAAACAAATAACATACGACACGCAACCCGATAGGCCATAACCAATACTCCACTTACCAAGCAACTCTCAATTGCTCTTCCCGCTCAACTTTCTCTATGAATCCTCAATAGAACCGCACCACATGTGCCCATACCCGACAATTCATAACGTCTCACAGCACAAAAAAAGCAACTCATAGATCTCCCCAGATCACCAGCAAGTTCACTAACGGTCGAATCAACCTATCCCTCAACCATATAACTCGGGACTAACCAAGATAACTCAAGCTAAACACGTAGCCACATCGGCCTGCCAACGAACTCAATCCCAAGAAGCCTGAAGCTGCTCCTTCCACTACTATAACTCCTGTCGGAGTCGTACGATACGGTGCCCGGTACCAAATAAATACCGCAATCCACAACCTCGCCCGGTGACATGCCCGACCACCAGAAACGCATCCGAAAAAGTCCCTCAATACCAGAACTGAATCAATGGTAGAAAGCTCTGCACTGACATCCGCCACGAAGGCCCAATTAAGAAAAGCAATCCTTCCCAGCCGTCCGCTGGTCTTCGGAATACAAACCACTCTGCTAGAACATAATCTGATGCACCTCGCCATGCAACCTGTGGCATTTTCCGACATAGCCCATAGCACTATAGTCTAGAATAGCCCAACACTGAGACAACCAGTCTACACCCCAATATTATATCTAAAATCTAATATACCAAGCAAAGAAAGATCCACTCGGGCCTCCAAATCCCAATAGCCACTAACGGTACCAATACACACGATCCACAACCACTACATGGTCTGTACCTGAGAACTCACAGTCTCCAACTCCATATAGCACACGAATCACTGTACCTGGTCCCAAATTCCGTAGTATGAATACATATTACACCTCGAGTACCCAACCATTCCACGAAAGATATTCTAAAATTCTCCTGTGCCATCAAACAAACTCAGATATCAGCAGTCGATTTAGCAAGAAAGTTTCGCAATACTACCAAAGTATCATCAGTTTAATCACATTACCTTTTCCTGAGACGTATACTCTTATCAAATCACTTCCAATTAGCAGTATTATTTCCTTGGTCATTTGAGGCTACCCGTTGCCTAAGAGTTTTATGAATTTCCTTTCAGAACTGAACCGAAACCTCGCACATGCCAGTCTCGGTCCTCTACAACATACCGAATATACCATACCCTCCAAGGATAACATGAGAACTTTTATCTCCCTTCCGCGCCTCAGACATCGATGCACTCAACTAGTCAAGAACTTTCATTGATCCCATTTTGAAGAAAAATCATTACACACTCCATGCTCCGCATGTCCATAGAAAATATACATCTCCAAACCACGATGAAACCCAACAAGAATTCTCTCCCAATTCCATTTGCACAAGCTAAACTGTCAGGACTGAATCCTTCTAACTAGACCAAGCTAAACAAGCTGTCAGAACTCAAGAGCTTTGCTGCAAAATACCTGTACGAACTCATTGCCTCGAACACACACAAAGAATTAATCACATCCTTACCATATCGATTCGGTCCACTATCAAGTTATTCCATCTATCTAATTTCCTTTCTGATTCATCATCCACTTGATATTTCTCCCTTACCGTAGCACCATAATTTCTCAACCAGGCTTACCACATGAGAACCAAGCATGAACCATACTGTCTGAAAACCCATAAGCCGCTGAATGCTCTCTCTCTCGAATATTCCCAAAAATACCACATCCCAGAATACTTTACTTTGAAGGACTTCCTGCGAATCTGAATTCGTTACCATTACTTTCCAGATACTGATACATAGAATCCCATAATTAACATAAAATACCACAAGCCTTGACCTTTCCGATGAAAACACAGTCTCTGACCACATACACAACCTTGAGACACCTGATTGTTACATGTAGAATCTTGAACACCATAAAACCATTCTCGAGAGTCATTCACTCTTATTCAAACTGCAAATTACCTGACTTAACGAACAGAACCACTCGTGCCTTATTAGCACTCCGATAACGCAAAATGAGATCCTCGTCCCAATACAAACATGCATCTTCCTGCTCCATGCACCGAGCATTCTTACCAATCAACAGCTTAAGACATCCTCTAATCTTACACATCTATGAGGCACCATATAACTTTTGTCAAAATTTTGCTTCACTCGTGCCATCCTCGGCTCAATTTTTGCAACCAGAACTGATTCGCTAGCATGCCTCGAACTGGAACCAACATAGCACATGACCATGCAATTAGCTAATCAACAGCAACCTTCCCAACTTGGCTCGAAGCCATATATCAGGACACACTTAATAACCCATGACACTTTTACTCTAATGATGCCATAATACCATAGTGAGATTAAACTCAAATCATTTACAAGTTTGTGAAAACACAGATCATCTAGTACTGTAATCCTCTGCAAATCTCGCATTTATCCCTACATCAGTTGAGTCCACTCTCTTAAGCGACCCGAATTTTCAAATTTCAACACGTACCCTTCAATTACACATGAGACCCCCTAACATACACACAAGGGTTCATACCACTTAAGAACACTCCGCAGAAGATAATCCACCTACTTCGCCTCAATTTAACATTTTAGCATACCTTCCACCGTCATACACATTACACAGTCATTTATTCTTCCTGGGTTTGAACTCATTCTGCCACATGTAATACACTACACTCCCCAACTAGGATACACGAAAATATTCTCCACGCGCCCATATTCGGGCTACACATCGAATCACAATAGGAATCGAACACTTAACAGTTCATCTATTATCCAGCAGACTTCTTCGTCACTACCAAGTCATATAGAGACATCTCGCAGTACTAACATACTCATCCCATTGATATCCAATCGCCATTCCGGCTAATAGGGACAATACCAAACATATAAGTTCGAAACACTTGCTCACACAATCAGCATCGGTGCTCAAACCATGGCAAAGATCCAGCCTCAAGTCCTCTAGACTGGCCCAATATCAAACTCACGGAGATCACATCTCGCCCCTTGATCAGGGAATCACAAGCCATCAAGGCACATCTGACGCTGAGCGCTCACGTGCGCATACAGCCATATGGAAGGAATTTCAAGAGTTATATCTCAAGCTGAATCAAGTACGCACGATAAGAATTCCAAGAAAGTGAAGTTTTCCTAAAGGTTCTA
Source organism: Nicotiana glauca (assembly GCA_026770625.1). Lineage (NCBI taxonomy): Eukaryota > Viridiplantae > Streptophyta > Magnoliopsida > Solanales > Solanaceae > Nicotiana > Nicotiana glauca. The sequence continues at coordinate 114,291 of MU771645.1, read as the reverse complement.
CAGCCTCTCGAGGATAAATACAAACATCTCCGTACCGATCCGCGAGACTCTACTAAACCTGCTCATGACTCGTGAGACCTAGTAACCTAGGCTTTGATACCAACTTGTCACGGCCCAATTCCCCAAATCCAGTCGTGACGGCGCCTCTCGTGAGGACAAGGCCAACCAACAGAACAACAACGCCTCTTTTAACAGTTACATAGAATGAATAAGTCTGAATCATAGATAATAAAATCATATTGCGGAATAAACGTGATAAAATAGGGAACCTATCCCGACTCAGCCCGAAATCGGGGTGTCACAAGTCACGAGCATCTAGAAGGATTTTTTTAAGTCAACTACAAGGTCTGTAATACATGGATTAAAAATTTAGAATCAAAAGAAGAAATCTGGTGCCGCGAACGCTGGCGGTCACCTTGCTCGGCTACAATAGCAAAATCCTCAACCAGCTCAAACCCGCTACCGGGTAAACCAATACCTGCATCTACACGCGAGGTACAGGGAGTAAAGTGAGTACTCCAAATCAGTGAGTAATAAAGGTAAATAATAACTGAGCAGCAAGAAATCACGTAAAGCAAGTCATCATGCTATATAGTACAGTGTAACCCTTTGAGTAAACTGTGAAACTGTGAAATCTTTGAAAATATCTGGACTCAGTTTTAAACCTCTTTTGAAAACATTTTTTTCCAACAGTCAAGCAAATGAATGCGGAACAGATAGTGCAAGTCAGCACATAAGTCAGCCCCTCGGGCACAACACTCCATTAACAAATAATACCAGCGTATCAGGTAAGCAGTGCAAGAAGTAGCATGGAAGCCAATGAAATGCGAGTGCTGAAATGTCATGACAAATAATACAAAATAGGAACAAATGCATGAGTGCAATACAATGCATATGATGGTACACTCTGGTACCCGCTACGGCGTGCAGCCCAATCCATTTAACGTCGACGGCGCTCACTGGGGGTGTGTACAGACTCCACAGGGGCTCCTACAGCCCAAGCGCAATATCAAGCCATCTCGTGGAATCAACCAGGCCCTCGGCCTCAAAATCAATATAACACCGTTGCGACGTGCAGCCTGATCCATGCTCAGTCCAGAAATGCACATAAGCCACTTGGGCAATATTAACATGATAGCTCTCATCTCAAAACGTCAGTAAAATATTGTTTAAGGTTTCAAATCTTAGAAAAACGGCTGAGTTTGCAAAACAGTATTATAACCTTGGACCGAGATCAAATAATATGAAAAAGTGATACAAAACGGTGATGTCAATCCCTGAAGGATTCACATAGTTGGCACGAAGCCCAAACATGGCAATCAGCCCAATTTATGATGATAACAAGTAGTTTCAGTCAAATACGTAGTAATTTCATCAATCGGGACGGACCAAGTCACAATCCCTAATGGTGTTGTACCCCACGCTCGCTATCTGGCGTGCAAGTCACCTCAATACAGCACTATGATGTGCAAATCTGGGGTTTCAAACCCTCAGGATATCATTTACAATCATTACTCACCTCGAACCGGTGAAATCTCTAGCTCGCGATGCCTTTGCCCCTCAAATCGGCCTCCACGCGCGACGAATCTATCCAAAAATAGAGCGGATATATCACAATATGATAAGGGAACAATACTCAATCGAAAACAATCGAAAAATAGCAAAAATCTCGAAACTAGCAAAACCCGAGCCCCGGGCCCACTTCTCAAAAAATTATAAAATTTACATCACCGGATTCCTCGTCTCGCCACGAGTTCATACATATTAAATTTACCAAAATCGGAGCTCAAATGCCCCCTCAAATCCTAAATTTTCATTTCAAAAGTCAAGCCCTAGTTCTTCCAATTTTACTCAAATTTCCATGAATTTACAGATTGATTCTTCAATAAAATGATGTTTCTAGGCCATAGGACTCACCTCCAATCAATTCCCGTCGGAACCCTCTTCAATTTCTCCCAAAAAGCTCTCAAGGTGCTTAACAATGGAGGAAAATGGACCAAGCTTCGCGGATGAAATAATATAAAAACCCTTCTGTCCAGGTGCAATATACCCTACGCGAACGCGGTCAACACCCCCGCGTTCGCGATGACCAGAAAATGTTGACCAAAATTTAACTCTTCGCGATCGCGTCTCCCAGCATGCGAACGCGAACCTTCAGAAGCTCTAACTACGCAAACACGTCCCCAAGCACGCGAACGCGATGAACAAAAACTCAGGGCCCAACTTCCTTCTATGCGATCGCGGAAGCACCATCGCGATCGCGATGTTTCCACTCCCAGAACTACGTGAATGCGAACATGAAGATGCGAATGCGAAGACCAAATTTCAGGCCACCCAAATTCCCTCTACGCATTCGCGTCTCACCCATGCGAACGCGAAGAGCAATTCTTCTGCAACACCAACAGCTGAAACCTGCAATCTTTTAAGTCAAAAAATGGTCCGATTGACCCTCCGAAACCACCCTGAGGCCCCCGGGACCTCAACCAAAAGCACCAAACCATCCCAAAACATTACTCAAACTTTCCCCAATCATCAAAATACATCAAACAACGCTAAAACCATTCAATCACATCGGATTCAAGCCTAAGTTTCTTCAAAACTTCCAAAATACGCATTTGATAAAAAATCTGACCAAAACACCTCCGAATGATCTGAAATTTTGCACACACATCCAAAATAACCTAACAAAGCTAATGCAACTCTCGGAATCCCATTCCGACCCTCGGATCAAAATCTCACCTACCAACCGGAATTCGCCAAAATACTAACTTTGTCGATTCAAGCCTAATTCTACACCGGACCTCCGAAATTAATTCCGATCACACTCCTAAGGTAAAAATCATCTCCCAAAGCTAACCGAATTACCAGAAATCACATCCAATCCCTCTAACTCATAAGTCAACGTCCGATTGACTTTTCCAACTTAAGCCTTCTTAAAAGAGACTAAGTGTGTCATTTCCTACCAAAACCAATCCAAATCAACTCTAACACACCAAATACTGATAATGAAACATGAAGAAGCGTAAAATAGGGGAAACGGAGCGGTAACTCATGAGACGAAGGATCGGGTCGTCACACGCAAACAGAAAAATTTCACTATTTATGAAATTATGACCCATATCATATTGAAGGTTCCAATAAAAAAGAATTTGCCAAAGCTAGGACAACAAATCTTAAAGCAAACTTAGTGCAAAGAAACAACAACCACAAAATGTATGAGAATAAGTCTCAAGGTTACAAGCCTAAAAATCCTAACCTTAAAAGAAAAAAAGACTCTTGTTTTGTTTGTAGAAAACCAGGCTATCATGCCTCACAGTGCAGGTACAAAGAAAAAAATAACAAAGGAAAAACTAATACTCCTAAGGATAACTTAGCCGAAGGAGGTGATATTATTACAGTTGTCATTTCTCAAGTAAACATTGTAGCACATGCAAAAGAATGGGTGATAGACTCTGGGGCTACTCGGCACATTTGTGTAAATCTAGAAGCATTTTCCTCTTATACTCCTGTAGAGGATGATAGAGAAGAGGTCTACCTTGAAGACTCGAGTACTACCAAAGTCTTGGGTAAGGGTAAAGTTCTCCTGAAACTCACTTCGGGAAAAAACTTTAGCCCTTATTGATGTACTGCATGTTCCTACTATGAGGACAAACTTGATCTCTGTATCCTTATTGGGAAGAGCCGGAGTGAAAGTGTCATTTGAATATGATAAGATCGTAATGACAAAAAATAATGTGTTTGTGGGAAAGGGATATTGTAACCAAGGACTCTTTGTACTTAATACGTCTAATGTTATCAATGAAAATGTATCTACATCTGCTAATATGGTTGAGTATATTTCTCTATGGCATGCTAGACTTAGACATGTTAATGCCACGTCTATAAAGAAAATATAGTTACTAGGATTAATATCTGGTTTAGACTCAAATAATATTGACAAGTGTAAAATATGCGCTGAAGCTAAAAGTACCAGAAAGACCTGTTTTTCTGTAAATAGAAAAACTGATTTATTATCCTTGATTCACACGGGTCTAGGTGTTTTACAACAGGCTATGATTAGAGGTGGTAAAATATATTATGTGACTTTTATTGATAATTTTTCTAGATTTACTAAGTTGTATTTGCTTAGAAATAAAGATGATGCATTTAATGCTTTTATGTCTTACAAAACTGAGGATGAAAATCATCTTGGTAGAAAAATTAAGAGAATTAGATCTGATAGAGGTGAATAATATTTATCTTTAAATGATTTTTATGAAAAGAATGGAATAGTTCATGAAGTAACTCCGCCTTATTCACCTGAGTCAAGTGGAATAGCTAAAAGGAAAAATAGAACATTGAAAGAGATGATGAACTCTATGTTAGTTAGTTTTAATGCTCCTGATAATTTGTTGGGTGAAACTATTTTATCTGCTTGTCACTTACAAAATAGAATATCACATAGAAGAACTTGAAACATTCCTTATGAATTGTGGAAGGATTATAAACCTAACTTGAAATATTTAAAAGTGTGGGGGTGTCTTGCTAAATTTCTTTTGCCTGAACCTAAAAAGAGAAAAATAGGTTCTATAACTGCTGATTGCATGCTTATTGGATATGCTGAACATAGTGCTGCATATAGATTTTTTGTTTTAAAAAATAATGTGCTTTATTACAACACTATAATTGAGACAAAGAATGTTGAGTTCTTTGAATATATTTATCCATTGTTTGATAAAATTTCTCATACACTTGTTGAAACAAATAGTAAAATTACCCCTAATGAGGAATTGAGAAACGCGTAGGAAAGAATATTTTTCATATGGAAATGATTTTCAAACTTTTCTTGTCGATAATGAACCATCAAATTATTTTGAAGCTATATCTTCTTCAGATTCTAAATATTGGAAAGAGGTAATAAAAATTAAAATTGATTCTATTAAGAAAAATAATACATAAATTTTAACTGATTTACATCCTGGTGCAAAACCTATTGGTTGTAAATGGATTTTCAAAAGAAAATTTAATTTTGATGGATCTTTATATAAATATAAAGCTCGGTTACTAGGAAAAGGATTTTCTCAAAAATAAAATATAGATTATTTTGATACATTTGCATCAGTGACTATAACTTCTTCCATTCGAGTTTTAATTACCTTAGTTTCAATCCGTAAGCTTCTTATCCACCAAATGGATGTGAAAACTGCTTTTCTAAATGGTGATTTAGAGAAGAGATTTATTTGGTTCAACCTGAAAGCTGTGTCATTCCCGGACAAGAAAATAAAGTTTGTAAACTAGTTAAATCTCTTTATGGCCTTAAACAAGCTCCTAAGCAATGGTATGAGAAATTTGAATAAGTCTTACTGAGAGACGGTTTTTCTTCAGTTGATGTGGATAATGCGTTTATACTAAAGTAGTAGACAATGATTATGTGATAATATGCCTGTATGTTGATGACATGCTTATATTTGGTACAAGTTTAAATATTGTGCAAAGTACTAAATTATTTCTATTTGCTAATTTTGATATGAAAGATCTGGGTGAAGTAAATATGATATTGGGAATTAAAGTTATAAGGAATGAAGATGGCATAATATTGTCACAAGAACATTATGTTGAGAGACTTCTTAAGAAGTTTGAATATTTTAATGTCACACCAGTGAACATTCCCTTTGATGCTAACTCTCAGTTGAAAAAAAATAATAGTGACCTAGTTGCTCAGTCTAAATATGCGTAGATTATTAGGAGTATGAAACTTTTAATGAATTTTACAAGGTCTGATATAGACTATGCAGTGTGTAGACTGAGTAGATATACCCATAAACCCAACAAAGAGCATAGGTCTGCATTAGCTAGGCTAATGAAATATTTGAGAGGAACCATGAATTATGGTATCCTATAAAGTGGATTTCCCTCTACTTTAGAAGGGTACAATGATGCAAATTGTATTTCTGATTCAGATGAGATAAAATTCACTAGTGGTTATGTATTCATCCTTGGTGGTAGTGCAATATCATGGAAATAAGCTAAACAGACGATCATTGCTAGATCGACTATGGAATCAGAGTTTGTAGCTCTAGAGTTAGCTGGTTCTGAGGCTGAGTGGCTAAGAAACTTCTTAGCTAATATCCCTTTAATAAAGGACATATTGCCTCATGTGTCTATGCATTGTGATTGTCAAGTGGCAATAGCTATTGCAAAAAATAAATCTTATAATTGTAAAAGTAGACACATGAAATTGAGACATGATGTCATAAAATAGCTTTTGAGAGATGGAATAATTTCCATTGATTATGTGAAGTCAGAGATAAATTTGGCCGATCCTCTAACTAAACCTCTGGGAAGAAAATTAATTCTTCAAACCTCAAAAGAGATGGGGTTAAGGCCGACATGTTGTCAATAGAGATGGTAATCCAACCTATGTGATTGGAGATCCCATGAAGTAGGTTCATATGGGTAATAACAAATCAATATTGACACCGATGCACTAAAAGAGAGTGCTTGACTGCTACTAATTGAGATACATGAGTTATAACTCTTAATGAAATTCATAGTCCTTATGAATGGTGTATTTAAAAGCAATATACACTTGATGAATTCACCTATATGAGAGTGGAGTGGGCCTCTCCTATGAGATTTTACCTAGTCTCTAGAGCTCTCATGAATAACCAGGCATGCACATGGCCTATTGGGTGCAAAACCGCGTTGAACAGCAAAATTACCGGGGGTCAAAATGTGATTGATAAAATTTCTGACTTATAATAAGAATTATTCGTTCATAGAAATATTATATTTCACCAGAAGTTCTGTGAGTTAAATTTTATTGGTCTAAGATTGGTTCATAGTCCAGAAGACACCAAACCTATTATATTTGGACCATACAAATCCAACAAGTTTATTTTTGGGTCCTTAAAATAGTGGGGGACTGTGGCAATATTTTAAAGGTTTTGGACAAGTGTCTTAGTCATTCTAGAAGGCTATGTTAAGTGGCAAAAGAAGTGTAACAAGTGGCAAACTTGATCAGCCACTTTCTTGCCATGCACAACAAAGTTACATGCAATTATAATTATAAATAGCCATCATTTGGCTGCACAATACATCCGCCATCAGAAGTGCTTTTCTACTTAGCCTTCTTCTCTTTCTCTCTTAGCTTCTCTTATTTTCAATTTTTTTTATAAATTTTATTTGTCCTATTCTCTTATCAATCTTGTTAGATTATTGTAATATAAATCTTTTGTTGATTTCTGTATCCTCTAAATAAAATAGAGGTAAGTTTGTTTAATTCTGGAGAAATATTTTATACTGCTGAAATAGTTTCTTAGGACAGTGCCCAGCATGACTCAAGATAATTCGTGTATCTACTTACTATATACAGCTAAAATCGGGAAGATCGATTTTACAATCGGGAAGGTATTGCGCCATCTCGCCTCGAAGATCCTGGAGGATAGCCCGAGGTTCGATGCCTTCAAGGAGTCTTCACGTTCGATATCGTGGCAGAACGGACTAGTGTTTATCACCGATAAGCGAGAAGTTCCCTATGAGCTGTATCTTCTGACAAGCGTCTGCGCAAGCAGTGACAGTCTACACTAGGCTGGTTGAGTGGTTGTACCAGCTACTTTATGTAATAATTATACACGCATTTGTACTATATTGGGTTTTCCCTCCATATATAAAGGGGACCCTTGCCATTTTAGAGACATCTGATACTCAATACTCAATATAAGAACATTCTCTCTGCTCTCTAACTTAACATATTATCTTGTTGTTATTGCTTCATTTATTACTTGCATTTATTGTGTTCTATTCATTGTTCTTTATTTATTGCTTATTATTGGCCATAAAGAGCCGTCATTGATTTTATCATAGCTATTAGTCATCCATCGACTGTCCTCGGCAAGGTATCGAACTCGACCCCGAGGCCCCAGATAAGCGAGCTTGAGGCCCCGATTATCATCCATTCGGTTTGGTTATCACCTTGTTTTCAAGCTTTTATCTAGTCTTCAAGTCTTTCACTTAACATCTATTACCTAAACAACTAGCATAAAATAGATCACGTATTTTTAGAACCACAAAATCAAATCTAATTGTAATTACCATTTTCAAGCTAAACAGGTTGGCGTCCACCGTGGGGATAAATATGTTAGTGATTATTTTCTTGCTGATTCACTCCATAACGCAAGTTATATTTCACACTTTTCTTGTCCAAGATCTTTGATTTTAGTTCAAAGTGTCTAACTCAGTAAATACACGTGAAAACAACAATCCTGGGGACCACTGAGAGAATGGCGTAGCTGTTCCAGGTGATGGTGTGCAACCACGAAACCCTGAGAACGCGCTAGAACCAATTCCCGTAGATATGGTCTCACACAATTCTCAACGCATTGGCGTGAGCTCTCACATCGACAGGAGTATATGCCGAGAAATTCAACTGGAGATTCGGAAGAACATCCCCCAGGGAGAAAGAGGTGCAAACAGAGGAAGCGAAGTAGGAAAACCTCGGCATCATTCATATGATTATCGGAGGGACCGATGTTCCCAGGGTTCCAGGATCAAGCGGATAAAGGTTTCTGCGGCAACGCACGGGCAAGCCCGGGGCCGAGTATCTGAGGACATCCTCGCGTTCAGCGAAGAAGATTTTGAGACTCTGTCCCATCCACACAACAATGCACTGGTAATCTCGTTTCTCTTAAATAACATCCAAATTAAACGTGTACTCGTGGATCCAGGTAGCTCGGCCAACGTAATTAGGTCGAACGTGGTAGAACAACTCAGATTGCTCGATCAGGTCATACCCACATCCCGAATCCTCAACGGCTTTAGTATGGCCAGCGAGGCAACAGAAAGAGATATCACCCTCCCTATTAACGTATCTGATACAGTTCAAGATACCAGGTTCCACATCATTAAATGTGATACAAGGTACACCGCCTTGCTCGGTAGACCGTGGATACATAATATGAAGGCGGTACCATCAACCCTGCATCAGATGATGGAGTTTCTGACAGAGGACGGAATAAAGATGGTGTAACGACCCGACCGGTAGTTTTTGGAATTCATGCCCCGATCCCCCATTAACTATTTTCCCTAAGTTCATTTCTGCTATTTTAGTTTGCCGGGACATTCGGTATTAGGATTCGGAGTGTTTTGGGACAGTTAGTCCCTAAATGAGAGTTTAAGAGTTGAAAAATGGTCCGTATTTGGAACAGTATGAAGATGACCTCGGAATGGAAATCCGGTGGTTCCGTTAGCTCCGTTAGGTGATTTCGGGGTTGGGAGGGTGTTCGGAATGTTATTCGGAGGTCCGTAGCTCTTTTAGGCTTTGAATTTTTGAAGTTTCCGGTGCGATAGTGAGTTTTTGATCCAAGGGTCGGATTTGAATTCCGGAAGTTGCTGTAGCTCTGTCATGTCATTTGGGATGTGTGTGCAAAATTTTAGGTCATTCGGGCAAAGTTGGGATAGGTTTTTGATCGAAAGTGTGTTTGGTTAGAATTTGAAGTTCCTAGGCTTGAATCTTAGCTTAAATCGTGTTCCGACATTGTTTTGGGTGATTTAAGGATTGGTACAAGTTTGAATGAGGTTACGGGTTATGTCTATAGGATTGGTTGATGTCCCGAGGGCGTCGGGTGTGTTTCGGATGCTCAACGGAGCATTTTGAAGTTGGAAATCATTGCAGAAAATTGCAGGTCAGTTGTCCTTCTACGCGTTCGCGTAGAAGGAATCGCGTTTGCGTAGCTTTAGTTCTCCCTCTCATCGCGTTCGCGTACTCATCTACGCGTTCACGTAGTGCATTTTTGGAAGATGTCAAATTCCTTCATTGCGTTCGCATTTGGCCTCCCGCGATCGCGTGGTTTCACCTGTTCCTTCATCGCGTTCGCATCATGGTTGTCGCATTTGCATAGGTCATTGAACCCAAGCCTTCGTGTTCGTATCTATCCTTTCGCGATCGCGAAGGGCATTTCTGACCCCTTATGAATTTCTTCTTCGCGAACGCGTGATGATGTCCGCGTTCGCGATGCTTTAAATCCCTGGGCAGTATTTAATATTTCAAAACGAGGGTTCTTCCATTTTTA
>MU771645.1:82057-98272 GCA_026770625.1 Nicotiana glauca | reverse complement strand
TTCGGAATGTTATTTGGAGGTCCGTAGCTCTTTTAGGCTTAAAATGCCGAAGTTTGAATTTTTGAAGTTTCCGGTGCGATAGTGAGTTTTTGATCCGAGGGTCGGATTTGAATTCCGGAAGTTGCTATAGCTCCGTCATGTCATTTGGGATTTGTGTGCAAAATTTCAGGTCATTCGGGCAAAGTTGGGATAGGTTTTTGATCGAAAGTATGTTTGGTTAGAATTTGAAGTTCCTAGGCTTGAATCTTGGCTTAAATCGTGTTCCGGCGTTGTTTTGGGTGATTTAAGGATTGGTACAAGTTTGAATGAGGTTATGGGTTATGTCGATAGGATTGGTTGAGGTCACGGGGGCCTCGGGTGTGTTTCGGATGCTCAACGGAGCATTTTGAAGTGGGAAATCATTGCAGAAAATTGCAGGTCAGTTGTCCTTCTACGCGTTCGCGTAGCTTTAGTTCTCCCTCTCATCGCGTTCGCGTCCTCATCTACGCGTTCGCGTAGTGCATTTTTGGAAGATGTCAAATTCCTTCATCGCATTCGCGTTTGGCCTCCCGCGATCGCGTGGTTTCACCTGTTCCTTCATCGCGTTCGCATCATGGTTGTCGCGTTCGCGTAGGTCATCGAACCCAAGCCTTCGCGTTCGCATCTGTCCCTTCGCGGTCGCGAAGGGCATTTCTGACCCCTTATGAATTTCTTCTTCGCGAACGCGTGATGATGTCCGAGTTCGCGATGCTTTAAATCCCTAGGCAGTATTTAATATTTCAAAACGAGGGTTCTTCCATTTTTATCAAAATAATAGCTAGAGAGCTCGGTTTTGGGAGATTTTTCAAGGGCTTTTCAGAGGCAACGATTGGGTAATTGCGCATTTACATTGGGACTACGGATGCGGTATTACGGGAATTCCCCCTTGTTTGTTTACTTTGGGACTACGGGTTTGATTCCCGGGAGATCCCCTTGCACACTGATGATTTGATTACGGGACGGTATCCCGGGAGATTTCTTTGATATTGATATGAGAAAAGGGCTACAGGACGGTATCTTAGAAGACCCTTGTCGGTAATCTTGAAAATTTGTTGTATTTACTCAGTGTTTCTGTTTTGTCCTGCAATACTATATTTCATCGATATGTCTTATCGCATAGCTGTGTTTATTAGTTTTCATTATACTTCGATACTGTTAATATCTTGCTATTTTATTGTTTCTGTCTCAGTAGGGCCCTGACCTTTCCTCGTCACTACCCAACCGAGGTTAGGCTTGGCACTTACTGAGTACCGCTGTGGTGTACTCACGCCTCTTCTGTGCATGTTTTTCATGTGCAGATCTAGGTGCTTCTGAGCAGGCATACCATCAGTAGCTGTCAGGGAGCGTATTGGGGACTTGAGGTATACATCTGCTACGTCCGCAGATCCACAAAGTCTCCTTCTCATTTTACCCATAGTTATTAGATGTTATTTCGATCTTTTTTAGTATTAGACTATTCTGGTGATTAGAGTTGTGTAAGATTTCTTATAGCCTATGCTGCCCGTGGGTTTCCGGGTCTTGGAGGTTACTTCAGTATTTGGTATTAAAGTGTATGTGCCAGACGGCAACTGTATACATTACTCATATTATTTAGTTTTGATTAACAACTTCGCAATTGTTATTACTTCCGCAATGTGTTAGGCTTACCTGGTCGTGAAGACTAGGTGTCGTCATGACGTGTTCACAATTGGTGAACTAGGGTCGTGACAGACGGTGTATGGAGAGCAACACACGGCGAAGGAAATATTTGCAGTCCATGAAGAGGTACCGAATTCTGTACACTCCACCTCGGAAGAGTTGGAAAATCGACCGACCCTCGAGGATGATGAAGAAGACTTCCTCGCTCCCTGAACTTTCATCGCCCCCAAATAATCGGATGCAACGAAGTCGACTATTGAAGAATTGTATCAAGCCGTGTTGGTCAAGCATCTCCCAGATCGGAAGGTATACCTAGGGATGGGATTAAACCCCGAATTTGGGAAGAAATTCATCCAATTCCTTATTAACAACATCGATTGCTTTGCTTGGTCCCAGTTAGACATGACAGGGATCCTACCGGAGATAGACACCCATCAACTAAGCGTCGACCCCAGATATAAACAAGTGAAGCAAAAAAATAAAGACCCAAATCCGAGGTAAAGCATGCATGCATTCATCAAAGACGAGGTAAAAAAACTTCTCAAAATAGGGTCTATTAGGGAAGTAAAATATCCTAAAAAGCTGGCCAATGTGGTGGTAGTTCCCAAAAAGGGGAATAAACTAAGGATGTGTGTAGATTATAACGATCTAAATAGGGCATGCCCGAATGACTCATTCCCACTGCCTAACATATACCGATTGATCGATGCCACGGTCGGCCATGAAACCCTCACTTTTCTCGATGCATACTCAGGGTATAATCAAATTCAGATAAACCCAAGGATAGAGAAAAAACTTCGTTCATCACAAAGTACGGTATGTACTGTTATAATGTAATGCCTTTCGGACAAAAAAACGCAGAAGCCACGTACAACTCCTAGTTAATAAGATGTTAAAACATCAAATAGGCAAGTCCATGGAAGTTTATATTGAAGACATGCTAGTTAAGTCCCTGTGCGCAGAGGACCATTTGATCCATTTGTAGGAAACATTCGACATCCTCAGAAGTTACAACATGAAACTCAACCCTGAGAAGTGCGCCTTCAGGGTAGGATCAGGCAAATTCTTAGCTTTCATGGTGTTAAACAGGGGAATCGAGATCAACCCCGACAAAATCAAAGCCATCGAAGTAATTACGGTGGTAAATAACGTAAAGGTCGTGTAGTGGCTGACCGGGAGGATAGCAGCCTTAAGCTGATTCATATCAAGATCATTGGACATGAGTCATTATTTTTTATCCTTGCTCAAAAAGAAAAATAGCTTTGAATGGACTCCGGAATGCCAACTCACTTTAGAGGAGTTTAAGCGATACTTGACAAGCTTGCCTTTACTCCACACCCCAAAAGAGGACGAGACATTGTACCTATACCTGGCCATATCTGAAATAGTTGGTGTACTGGTTCGAGAAGAATAAGGTACACAATTCCCTGCTTATTATGTAAGTCAGATCTTGGGTGATGCCGAAACCAGGTATCCATACCGGGATAAACTAACTCTCGCATTAATAAGTGCATCTCGAAAATTGAAACCTTACTTCCAATGCCATCGTATTTGCATTTTAATGATGTATCCCCTTTGGAGCATATTGCACAAACCTGAATTATCGAGCCGACTGGCTAAATAGGCCATCAAACTCGGGGGATATGATATCGAGTATCAGCCCCGAACGTCTATAAAGTCACAAATTTTGGTAGACTTTGTAGCCGAATTCACTCCCTCCCTCGTACCCGAGGTCGAGAAGGAACTTTTGCTAAAAACGGGCACATCCTCCGGGATATGGACCTTATTCACCAACGACACCTCGAACGTCAGAGGATCTGGGCTTGGCATAATCCTAAAGCCACCTATGGGCGACATAATTAGACAGTCTATAGAAACCATAAGGTCAACTAACAATGAAGCTGAGTATGAGGCTATGATTGCAGGTCTGGAATTGGCCAAAATGCCTAGGAGCCGAGGTCATTGAAGCAAAGTGCGATTCCCTCCTGGTGGTGAATCAGGTAAATGGGAGCTTCGAGGCGCGAGAAGACATGATGCAAAGATACTTAGACAAAATTCAAGTCATATTGCACCACTTCAAAGAATAGACTCTGGTCCACATACCTCGAAAAGAAAATAGTGAAGCCGATTCCCTCGTAAACCTTGGGTCATCTATCGAGGAAGATGACGTGCTCCCCGGGTCTGTAGTTCAATTATCCAAATAAGTGATCGAGGAAGGCCATGCCGATATCAACTCCACTATCCTAACATGGGATTGGAGAAACAAATATATCGATTATTTGGAAAGTGGAAAGCTACGTGCAGACCAGAACGAGTCGAGGGCCCTGCGAACCAAAGCAGCCCAATTCTCGGTGAAAACAGAACTCTTTACATAGAACTTTTGATGGCCCCCTAGCAGTATGTTTGGGGCCGGGAGACACTGACTACATGCACCGAGAGATCCACGAGGGCACCTACAAAAATTACTCCGGTGCTGATTCCTTGGTTCGAAAAATAATCAGGGCAGGCTACTATTGGGACATCATGGAGAAAGACACCAAAGAGTTCGTCTGCAAGTGCAACAAATATCAAAGATTTGCCCCAATGATCCACCAGCCTAGTGAACAACTACATTTGGTTCATCGCCATGGCCGTTCATGAAATGGGGGATGGACATCGTTGGACCTCTGCCAATGGCGCCAGGTAAAGCTAGATTTATTTTATTTATGACTGACTACTTCTCAAAATGGGTTGAAGCGCAGGCCATAAAAAAATAAGAGAAAAAGGAGTCATTAATTTTATCCCGGACCATATCATGTGTCGATTTGGAATTCCTTTCGAGATTACGTGTGATAACAGGAAATAATTCATCGGAAGCAAAGTAACTCAGTTCCTCAAGGATCACAAGATCAAAAGCATCCTTCAAACGCCCTACAACCCCTGTTCAAATGGCCAGGCCAAGTCTACAAACAAAACCATCATCCAAAACTTAAAAAAGAAATTGGAAGGCGCAAAGGGAAAATGGAGGGAGATATTGTAACATCCCATAATTTCGGCTTAGGTGTGAAGGTGTTAAATAAGTGGTAAGGTTATATTTTTAACATGTGAATTCCCATCGGGATGATTATGTGTGAAAATAGTTGTTTCAAAATCAAGATGGAAAGTAAGGTGCATAAGAGTTGAAAATCGACTAAGTTTACAGAAGGTCTGTCTTCCAGCAGGTTTTAGTGAAAATGTGTAAAGAATTTAGGAAACCTCAAAACACAAAAGTTGTAGGCCTTAAAAAAAGCTTTTTAATGATATATTATAGAGCCCGAACGGATCTTTGTGAAAAATGTTATGCGCATTTTAAAGAACAATATGCGATCTGTGCGACTGATAGCGCGCCCATAGCGCGACCACGCTAATTTTGAGGCAATGTTACTGCTGTTTTGCACGGTCAGTAGCGCAGACAGGTCTCCAAGTGTGCGGGCGCGCTCGTGGGGGGTCGTTTTAAGGCTATATTTCGTCCCCCACAGCCCCAAAACATAAAAACTTGCTCTAGAAAGGGGAACTCTAAAAAACCTAACTCCTTAAGGGTCCTTCCACCATCCAAGAAAAGTTCTAATAGTGATTTAAGTTAATTTCAATTTTCCAACATCTTATTAACATGGTTAAATCCTCCATATCATTAGATATTCGATTGAGACATCATTGTTGAGAGAAGGAAGCCTAGAACTTGAATTCAAAGGGTTTGAACTTCAAAAAGGTAATGACTTCACCCTCTAATTGATTCTAGCATTTGTTTAATGATTATAAACCCTAGTTCATGAGATATGATTTGATGGGTTTGATAGAAAACTATGAACGGTGATAGGTTTGGGTTGTTGATTAGTTATTATTGGTTATTGGTGTTGATTACCTTATGGGTGATAAAGAATAATGTTGATTATAACCATTTGAGACCTTAGAATTTATCTAGGAGCAAGAAAAAAGGTTATTGGGTGTAGAGACACCATTAATAAGGATTATGAAGCTTTATACTACCAAGTGTTTGAGAAAATGCCTAAGTGACTAAAATATGAGTATTATTGCTAATATGGAATCCCTTTGACTTGTATTGATATAGACTGAAGTTGAAAGGGTTGGTGAATGTTGTATTACTCCTAAGAGCAGGAAGTTAAGGTATGTGAGGCTAACTCTCTATGTCTGGGAATTTTAATAATTCTCCCTACACTACGTTTCTTTTACGAAGTTTCTAATTACCTTAGAAATATAGTTTAGCCTAGTTCCTTGAATAGTTGTAGAACTTCTATTCTCTAGCTTCATAACTCGTTCACCATATTCATTCTAAACGTTGTGAACTTAGTGCGTATTCAATATAGACTTGGGTTAGATGCCCCCGAATCTTAGTATAGATTACTCAATATGCCATAAACAGTTGAAGTTTCAGTGTTCATAATCAATTCAAGAATACATGTCTCAGTCTAGTCCTATTTAGTATTCCAGTATTATGTAACTCAGTGTGATCCAGTACTCCAGTATCAAGTTACTCAGTGTGATTCAGTATCTCACTATCATGTATCGCAGTTTGATTCTCAGTTCCTAAATGTTGAACACCTGTATTTGGGCCTGAGGCCATAGTTTAGATGCTTTATGCATACTTGGGTCTGAGGCCGTAGTTTATGCTTTATGCATGTTTAAGCCTGAGGCCTTAGTTTAGATGCTTTATGCATACTTGGGGCCTGAGACCGTAGTTTATGCTTTATGCATGTGTAGGCCTGAGGCCATAGTTTATGCTGTATGCATGTTTGGGCCTGAGGCTATAGTTTATGGTTTATGCATTTTTGGGCCTGAGGCCGTAATTATGTATACGTATATTTGGGCCTGAGGCCGTAGCTTGTGCACATATATATATTGGGCCCGAGGCCATAGATTATACAGATAAACAGGTTGTTCATCATTCAGAAGAGGGAGTATTCATATCCTTACTTCCTTTGTTCAGTTCAGTTATCAGTTATCATTTATTATTTCAATTATCAGTTTTCAACTATCAGTTATCATTTTCGTTTCAGTTTCAACGGTTATAATTTATTTATAAATTCTCAATTATCAGCTTGGTTTCAGTTTCAACATTTATAATTCTTTCTTTCAGTTCCTTTATGTACCAGTGCAATTCAAATGTACTGACGTCTCTTTTGCCTGGGGCCTGTATCTCATGATGCATGTAATGATTTACAGGTTGATGATTTAGAGCGCTAGGATTCTCGTACCAGCTATTTGGTGATCCTCAGTTCTTTCGGGGCATTATCATTACTTTATAGCCTTTCAGTATTTACAGATAGTCAGTATTTTTAGTACTTCAATAGAGGCTTCATAGACTAGAATAAGAGTTAGACAGAGTCATCCGGCTTTTAATATTAATCTATGTTGGTTGCAAATATGTTTCAGACTTATTTTCCTATTTCCGCACTTTGATTTCTATTATCCAGACTTTCAGTATATCAGCATGTGTTAGTTTATCTTCTGCATTCAGTATGTTATGATATCATATGTTGATTCAGCCAGCCAGTTGGTTCGCTCTGTCACATGTAGTCAAGCACCGAGTGCCATGTTACGTCCAGGCCTGGGTTCGGGGCATGACAAAGCTTGGTATCAGAGCCCTAGGTTCAAGAGTCCTAGGGAGTCTATGAAGTTGTGTCTAGTGGAGTTTCCTTTATATGTATGTGTCGGCCACTCATATAAATGGTTAACTACCAAGACATCCAGGATTATCTCATTTCTTTCTACTCTAGATCGTGCCATGAATCTTAGAGCAAAAGGCGACACGCAGGAGAAACGTAAGGTGATAGAGAGGATAATTGCCTATTGGTGTATAATCATGGAGTATATATTGGTAAATATGAGACTTTAGAGGATGTTAAAAGTAGGATGCAATGGATAGTATTACAGATTAGAGCATAACCTTATCAGAAAATACAAAAGCAGTTATTATATCTTATGGTTATCAGTTTACCTCAGTTACCAGTTATACAACCTTTTAGTTAGCAAGTTTATGGTTATTCAGTACGCCAGTATTCAGTTATATGTTTACTAGATCGCAAATTTTCAGTGTATCAAAACTTCTGGTGACTTGTGAGTATACAGTGATGCATATGGATGCTCAAAGAAAATGTAAGTAACAACAATTATAGCAAAATCTTCACATGTTTTAGGGATTAAGACCCAAGACTCACTGGATGGTGCATAAAGTGATTTATCGGATATGTATGGCTGTGTATCCGTATGTCAGACTCCACGGTGTATCAGGTTAAGAATTCAACCGTAGCGGGCATAGAATTGATCGCTATAGTTTTGGACAGAAAAGAGCCTAAGGGAATATAGCTAAGAATAATATGATGTACGAAATGAGAACCAAGAGTAGGCAAAACTGAATTTTAGGGAATGATTTTAAGTTGTTTAGATTTATACAGATCAGAACTAGAAGTACCACATTAGTAAGCTACTATAAGAAGTGGCTATTATTGTGAGATAAAAGATAAGACAGTTCTCCCTTAGGTTATGTGACTAAGTGATTACCCCGGATGTTTATAGTATGATATGATTTTGTACTGTATAGAAAGTTTGGGGTTAGATATTCCAATTTTGTTTAAGATAGATGAATTCCCTATGTGTGATCCATGCACATAGTTCAGAAAGAAAAACAAAAGGATAGTATGCGACCATAGAATATGGTCGGATGATGAGGGAAGTTAGAAATAAACTTATTCCTCACTTTAGTTATCCAAAGTAGAACAAGAAAATATGATTCTAGCAGGTGTTTAGTAAAAGAATAATAAGTAAGTTTTGAGTTAATACAGAGAATTAGCAATTTCAGCAGAGCTAGTAGAGGTACAATTTGATTTACTTAGCCAGGTTAACTCTAGTGAGTGTATAACGGTTTGAAATACCGAACGCTTGTTAGAACTTTAAGATTTTAAGTTAAACCTGAAGCACAATTATAGTGGGAAAAAAATCAGCTGGCAGTAACAGAGCAAACTATAGAAGAATAGCCTTTAGGAATTATTGTAATGTGGTTTCTCTGGGATTGATAGTGTGAGCAGAGTTAAATTATTAAGATTATATATGATAGTTGTGAATACATTAGCTTTCCGTTAAGTGAATAATTTAGTTTTTCCTAGTAAGAAAGATTTCTCAAAAGTAAGTTGGAAGATGAGTCGTCATTGACGTAGAGTGCAAAGAATTGCAGAGAATAAGGAAAGTTATTTGGATCCCAGCAAAAAGAGAAGGATCCACAAGTATAAGACCTTTGGTCTAAGGGTTGATGTGAAAATTTTCAGTAAGTCCAGTTGGAGATCTGAAACTCAAATAGTAGCATGGGATATGAAAAGAAAATCAGTTCATTAATGAGGGAAAATTGTATAATTACCACACAGATTATGTCTTAGCATATGTAAGAAAAACAAAGTGAGTAGAATGATCACCTAGTTTATTTATTGTTGATAAAGTGATCACAGAAAGCTATAAAATCATGCCCAGTTATGTATCACGAGGGTAGTGCCATTGCACAAGACTCTAGTCTTCGGAGTACTGGTTAAATACTTAGCTCACAATAATTCTATAAGTGTTTTTAGGAAGTTTTTAAGAAGATAAAGTGTGGGAAGTATAACTCCTGATTGAGGTAGATAAGAGAACTTTGGTAAAAGAAGTTCACCAGCCAAGATAGGAGTTCGACTTTGGACTCTAAAGATGACGGAGTTATTGTCTAGAACAGGACTTGTTCCCCCTTAGTAGCCGTTGAGAAGGAGAAACATTTGATGATCCCTACGTGTTGTAGTTGAAAGAGGGAATTCACAAACATAAGACTATGGCTTTTGAACAAGGGGGAGATGATGGTACTTTGAGATACAGAGGCAGACTATGCATTCCAGACGTAGATGGGCTCAGAGAGTGGATTATGTCATAAGCCCACAATTCCAGCTATTCTATTCACCCAAATTCCACAAAGATGTATCATGATCTTAAGGAGGTTTATTGGTGGAACGATATGAAAAAAAATATAGTAGATTTTGTGGCTAAGTGTCTAAATTGCCCACAGGTGAAAGTCGAACACCAGAGGCCTGGCGGTTTAACTCAGAATATAGAAATTCCCATTTGGAAATGGGAGATAATAAACATGGACTTCATAACAGGTCTACCTCGCTCATTCCGGAAGCATGATTCGATTTGGGTGATTGTAGACCGACTTACCAAGTCAGCTCACTTCTTGCTAGTGAAGACTAAAGATTCGGCCGAGGATTATGCCAAGTTGTATATCAAAGAAATTGTCCGATTGCATGGGACTCCCTTGTCCATTATCTCAGATCGTGGTGCTCAGTTCACAACAAACTTTTGGAAATCCTTTCAGAAGGGATTGAGCACAAGGGTGAACCTTAGCACCGCTTTTCATCCTCAGATAGATGGCCAGGCGGAATGCACCATTTAAACTCTTGAGGATATGTTGAGGGCGTGTGTTATTGATTTTAAAGGTAATTGGGACGATCATCTACCTCTCATTTAGTTTGCTTATAATAACAGCTATCACTCTAGTATCAAAATGGCACCGTACGAAGCTCTGTATAGGCGACGGTGTAGATCACCAATTAGTTGGTTCAAAATCGGAGAAATGGAGTTGTTAGGACCCGAGTTGGTCTATCAGGCTATGGATAAAGTCAAATTGATACAAAGGCATTTGAAGACGGCTCAAAGTCGCCAAAAGTCCTATTCGGACGTGCAGCGTAGAGACTTAGAGTTCCAAGTTGATGATTGGGTGTTTCTGGAAGTATCGCCCATGAAAGGCGTTACGAGATTTGGGAAGAAGGGGAAGCTTATTCCCTGCTATATTGGGCTATATAGAATCATGCGAAGGATCGGACATGTGGCTTATGAGTTAGAATTGCCACAAGATCTAGGTACTATACACCCAATGTTTCATGTGTCCATGTTGAAGAAATTCATGGGAGACCCGTCACTTGTGGTTCCTATGGAGATTATAGGGGTTCAAGACAGCTTGTCTTATGAGGAAATTCCAGTGGCTATTCTTGATCGACAAATCCGCAAGCTCAGAATTAAGGAAATTGCTTCAGTAAAAGTGCTTTGGAGGAATTAAAAAGTTGAAGAGGCTACATGGGAAGCCGAAGAGGACATGAAGTCTAGATATCCCCATCTCTTTGAAGAGCAAACGGAAAATGTGGAAGGTAATCAACCTTTCCATTCAGGCCTTATATTATAATCTTCATGTCCTTCAGTATTTACTCAGCTTAGTATTCAATTATTACGTACTCGTTCAGTTTGATATACATGTATTCATGATATTTCAATATTCTCATATCACCATCACACCCTTTTAATGTCCATAGATAGTCGTAGTTGCAACCAGGATCATCATTCGAGGACGAACGATTCCAAGGGGGAGATAATGTAACACCCCGTAAATTCGGCTTAGGTGTGAATGTGTTAAATGAGCAGTAAGGTTATATTTTGAACATATGTAGTCCCATTAGGATGATTATGGGTGAAAATAGTTTCAAAATCAAGATGGAAAGTAAGGTGCATAAGAATTGACAAAATCGACTAAGTTTGCAGAAGGTCTATCTTTCAGCAGGTTTTAGTGAAAATGTGTAAATAATTTAGAAAACCTCAAAACACAAAAGTTGTAGGCCTTTGAAATATCTTTCCAACGATATATTTTGAAGCCTGAACAGATCTCTGTGCAAAAGGTTATGCATATTTTATAGAATAGTATGTGATATGCGTGCCCGATAGCGCGCCCATAGCGCGACCACGCTAATTTTGAGGCAGTGTTACTGCTGTTTTGCGCGGTCAATAGCACGGGCAGGTCTCCAGGTGTGTGGGAGCACTCATGGGGGGTCATTTTAATGCTATATTTCGTCCCCTACAGCCCCAAAACATAAAAACTTGCTCTAGAAAGAGGAACTCTCGATAACCTAACTCCTTAAGGGTCCTTCCACCATCCAAGGTAAGTTCTAATGGTGATTCTAAGTTAATTTCAATTTCACAACATCTTATTAACATGGGTAAACCCTCTATATCATTAGATATTCGATTGGAACATCATTGTTGAGAGAATGAAGCCTAGAACTCGAATTTAAAGGGTTTGAACTTCAAAAGGTAATGTTTTCACCCTCAAATTGATTCTAGCATTTGTTTAATGACTGTAAACCCTAGTTCATGGGATAGTTGATGGGTTTGATAGAAAAACATGAACGATGATAGGTTTGGATTGTTGATTGGTTATTATTGGTTATGGGTGTTGATTACCTTATGGGTGATAAAAAATAATGTTGATTATAACCATTTGACACTCTAGAATTTATCTAGGAGCAAAAAAATGGGTTATTGGGTGTAGAGACACCATTAATAAGGATTATGAAGCTTTATGCTACTAAGTGTTTGAGAAAATATCTAAGTGACTAAAACATGAGTATTATTCCTAATATGGAATCCCTTTGACTTGTATTGATATAGACTGAAGTTGAAAGGATTGGCGAATGTTGTATTACGCTCAAGAGCAGGAAGTTAAGGTAAGTGAGGCTAACTCTCTTTGTTTGGAAATTTTAATGATTCTCCCTACACTACGTTTCTTTTACAATGTTATTAATTACCTCAGAAATATAGTTTAGCCTAGTTCCTTGAATAGTTGTAGAACTTCTATTCTCTAGCTTCATAACTCGTTCACCACATTCATTCTGAACGTTGTGAACTCAGTGCGTATTCAATATAGACTTGGTTTAGATGCCCCCGAGTCTTAGTATAGATTACTCAGTATGCCATAAACAGTTGAAGTTTCAGTGTTCATAATCAATTCAAGAATACATGTCTCAGTCTAGTCCTATTCAGTATTCCAGTATTATGTAACTTAGTGTGATCCAGTATTCCTATATCATGTTACTCAGTGTGATTCAGTATCTCACAATCATGTATTGTAGTTTGATTTTTAGTTCCTGAATGTTGAACACCTGTATTTGGGCCTGAGGCCGTAGTTTATATGTTTTATGCATACTTGGGCCTGAGGCTGTAATTTATGCTTTATGCATGTTTGGGCCTGAGGCCATAGTTTATGTTTTATGCATGTTTGGGCCTGAGGCCGTAGTTTATGCTTTATGCATTTTTTGGCCTGAGGCCATAGTGATGTATACGTATACTTGGGCCTGAGGCCGTAGTTTGTGCACATATATATTGGGCCCAAGGCCGTAGCTTATTCAGATAAACAAGTTGTTCATCATTCAGAAGAGGGAGTATTCATATCCTTACTTCCTTTGTTCAGTTCAGTTATCAGTTATCATTTATTATTTCAGTTATCAGTTATCATTTCAGTTATTAGCTATCAGTTATCATTGCAGTTTCAGTTTCAACAGTTATCATTTCAGTTATAAATTCTTAGTTATCAGCTTGGTTTTAGTTTCAACATTTATAATTCTTTCTTTCAGTTGCTTTATATACCGGTGCAATTCAAATGTACTGATATCCCTTTTTCCCGGGGCCTGCATCTCACGATGCATGTAATGATTTACAGGTTGATGATTCAGAGCACTAGGATTCTCGTACCAGCTATTTGGTGATCCCCAGTTCTTTCGGGGCATTATCATTACTTGATAGCCTTTCAATATTTAATAGAGGCTTCATAGACTAGAGTAATAGCTAGACAGAGTCATCCGACTTTTAATATTAATCTATGTTGGCTGCAAATATATTTCAGACTTGTTTTAGTATTTTCGCACTTTGATTTCTATCATCTAGAATTTCAGTATATCAGCATGTGTTAGTTTATCTTCCGCATTCAGTATGTTATGATATCACATGTTGATTCAGCCAGCCAATTGGTTCGCTCGGTCACATGTAGTCAAGCACCAAGTGTCGTGTTATGTCCAGGCTCAGGTTCGGGGCGTGACATATATTACCCGAAGTACTTTGGGCATATCGAACAACTCCAAAATCAAGTACGGGGGAAACGCCTTTTCCCTGGTATACGGTGCCAAAGCTTTGATACCAGTCGAGATCGGGGAACCCACTGCCAGAGTCCGATACACCACCAAGATCTTGAATAATGAGGCCATGGCCACTACTCTTGAACTATTGGATGAAAACCGAGAAGCTTCGTTGGTCCGGATAGCCGCCCAAAAATAGAGGATCGAAAGGTATTACAACAGAAGAACAAATCTCTGACATTTTGGAGTCGGGGACTTAGTCCTGAGAAAGGTCACCCTGAATACTCGAAATCCTAATAAAGGAAAACTAGGTCAGAACTGGGAAGGACCGTACCGCATCCTCGGGATAGTTGGCAAAGGATCCTATAAACTCGACACCATGGAACTATGAAACTATAGCAGAAATTGAAGTCCCGCCATGATCTTAGGCTTCCCATCGAGCCCTGGATAAATTGCGCCACATGCGCTCGATGTATGGGCAAGTCGAGTCCAGTTAGGCTACCCAGCCTGAAAGATCCCTTACCTCATCAGGGTACACCACGGCAGATGTACCAACGGAGGAAGTCAGTCCATAGAAAAAATGTATCCAAAGAAAGAGATGAGCAGTTAGTTGAGTATGGCTACTTACGCCCCATGTTCCATTTTTCGGGGAACGACATCCTCTCTGCGGGAATCAGGTCTGAAGTCCTAACTCGAATGAAGCGACTCATCCACCCCTTGTTCCCAACCTTGTTGGTGCAAGCAAAGAGGGACCTCGAGGCCCGACAATGGAGCTTTATCAGGCCCCCGCAAAAGAGTCGGAGACTGTATATTCTGATCAAGTGGTCAAGGGTGAAGGGAATCCCCTCGATCATATTCACGTAATGTTTGATCATGTGAACGATACGCTAGAATGACGGATGAATTTGGCCAAGAGTCACTTGGTACCATTAGCAAAAGTCGAGGATAAAGGGTCTAGCGAAGGCATGGAGGGCACCGCCGGGCCGAGGGTAAATGGATAAGTATACACACTGAGGAAGCTGGCCTTATATATCGTTATTTCCTCCCCTCGAGAAGTAACCTCCACCAGCACCTTATCTCCCCAGCGGCATTTAGTTTTTACCCTTTCAATGTTTGTTGTTAAACTGACATACCGTGATGCAGGTTCATATAGTCCCGGCTTCGAGGAAGGTTACTCGACCTTGAAATTAGAGGTCGTCTCAAAGGCCTCTGGAACGCACTCTCGAGCGCTAGGAGACGTTGCCGCTTTACCCTCAGAACATAGCGCAGAAGATGAAGGCAGATCTCCCTAAGGGATGGAGGCGGAAGTGTTCGCCATTTTTACAAAGAAGATTTTGAGGATTGTGTGGATGCGACCTTTGGAAGCCTGTCTATTATATCATTCGCCTGGTAGAGCATAACTATTTGTTTCGATGGAAATGCACAAAGGTTAAGATCTTGAGGACGTTTCTCTTTGTTTTACTCTGAGAAATGCGGGTACTATCTGTATACGGCTAAAACTGGGAAGACCGATTTTATAATCGGCAAGCCATTGCGCCATCTCGCCTCGAAGGTCCCGGAGGATAGCCCGGGGTTCGATGCCTTCAAGGAGTCTTCACGTCCGATATCGGGGCAGAACGGACCAGTGTTTATCGCCGATAAGCGGGAAGTTCCCTAAGAGCTGTATCTTCTGACAAGCGCCTGCGCAAGCAGTGACAGTCTACACTAGGCTAGTATAGTGGTTGTACCGGCTACTTTATGTAATAATTATACACGCGTTTCTACTATGTTGGGTTTTCCTCCATATATAAAGGGGACCCTTGCCATTTTAGAGACATCGGATACTCAATACTCAATACAAGAACATTCTCTCTGCTCTCTAACTTAACATATTATCTTGTTCTTATTGCTTCATTTATTACTTGCATTTATTGTGTTCAATTCATTGTTCTTCATTTATTGCTTATTATTGGACATAAAGAGCTGTCATTGATTTTATCATATCTGTTAGTCATCCATCGACTAACCTCGGCAAGGTATCAGACTCGACCCTGAGGCCTCGGATAAGCGAGCTCGAGTCCCTGATTATCGTCCATTCGGTTTGGTTATCACCTTATTTTCAAGCTTTTATCTAGTGTCCAAGTCTTTTACTTAGCATCTATTGCCTATACAACTAGCATAAAAATAGCTCACGTATTTTTAGAACCGCAAAATCAAATCTAATTGTAATTACCATTTTCAAGGTAAACACTTACCAAGAATATTGAGACATTATTATTGAAATTCTTTCTCTCAATTACTACACATGTTAAGCAGTCAATGTATTAATGTTAACTTTAGGCCAATGGTCCATTTGGATACTCCTACAATAACAGATGATATTGATGAAATATATATATATATATCCCATCATTGCATATGTGGGCTTTTGACAACTTATAATCAATTTTTATTCTTTCTCCTGTAGCGGAGTATAGTTTTGTAGTAGATTTTTCAAGATATTTTGTAGGTATTATTCCTTCACAAATGCAGTTCTTATCTGCACCAGAGTCTAATAATGCTAATTTATTAAAAGTAGCGTCTCTGACTTTTAGTGTGATAGGAATATGATAGCTTTGTACCTTTATTCTTGCAA
>MU771645.1:23690-73232 GCA_026770625.1 Nicotiana glauca | reverse complement strand
TATATATATATATATATATATATATATATATATATATATATATATATATATATCTTTTTAACTTATTAGGCTCGGGCTCGGCTCGGGCACCTTCAACTAGTATATAAATATAAGAAAATAAAATTAGTAGAGCATGCAATTCACATAATAAATACTGAATACGTTGTGACAGATTTTGAAACCTGAATTTAAACTAATAACTGAAAGCTGAAAGCTGAAACCGAAACTAAAATTGAAGCTGAAACCGAGCCAGTAACTGCTAACTAAAACTAAATCTGATACGTGAAACTAAAACTGAAATTGCTCTTTAAGTGGATGATCTTGAATTTTTGTTCCCGGTTGTCTCATGGGCAAAATTTTAAGTTTAACAAGTGGTGCCCCTTGCTTACCTCTTGGACAACACTTTTAACTTTGGACCTTGCTCATGGGACAAGCGTGGGCTAAAAATTAAAGTTAAAAATAGCACGGTATAGCCAGTTTTCGGACTGGTCATTCAAAAATAGCCAGCGTTTACCAAGTCAATGAAAAATAGCCACTATTTTGCTGCAATAGAGACCGGTCCAGCATAATATACTGGAGTTCGGTGCACCTGCGTATGAACTCCAGCATATTATGCTGGACCGGTATACTTTATTGACTTCAGTATAATATACTGGAGATTGGAGCACCGGTGCACCAAACTCTAGTATATTATACTGGACCGGTATACTTGCTGGAACTCCAGTATATCATGCTGGAGTTCTAGTGTACTTATGCTGGAACTCCATCATATTATGCTGGAGTTCCAGCATACTTATCCTGGAACTCCAGTATAATATGCTGGAGTTCAAATATACTTATGCTGGAACTCCAGCATAATATAATGGAGTATTTTTCGGGTTTTGAACAGTGTTTTCGCTCAGATTTAACTTTACATAAAAAAATGGCTAAATTTTGATTACTTTTGAAATTGGGCTATTTTTGAACGACCAGTTGTAAATCTGGCTATTTTTGAATTTCACCATTGCAATTTTTTATTTTTTGAGGGAAAAGGGGTCTATGACTTCTAACCCAACAACTTTCAGTCCAGCCCATTTTTATCTTTCAAGGGTTGGGCTTTTCAACTGAAGTCCAGTCGGTAAATCTTCTTAGTTCGGTCCATTATCAGGCTACCGGCGAACCAAGCTTCGGAACTGCAAAAGGAAGGATACGACAATCAACGTCTCCGGGAATGATTGCAGGTGAGTTTACTTTTCTGTGCCCTTTCTTTTTTTGGGTTTATGCTCTCAATTTTATAAATATAAGTCACGATAGTAGATTCTTTTGCTTAAAATAAATCGTACAGAAGCATACTTTTTTTTTTCTTTAGATAACTTAGATTACGCTTCTGTCTATGTAACTTTTTAAGGTTAAAATTTGAGCAAGGTACAATTTTTAGGCAAATGATCAACCATCTATTAGATGATCGCCAAACTTTTACCCACAAGGGTTAATTTTAGTGTCTCTCCCATCAAAGGAGAACGAGGATTTCAATGACGGGGGCACACTATCTTTAAATATGTTGCGTACTAGCAACAGATTCATGATGCTACTTTGTCCAAGTGATTGTTGAAGGGAGGGAGAAGGGTTCGTAATTTTCTATTTGCAGAGAGAGGAGCTAGGTTTTGGAGCATTTGATTTTGAGGGAGGGACTTGAAAAAGAATGATATTAAGTAAGTTGATTATTATGTACAAGTATTAAACGACAATTGAATTTAAAAAAGATCAAATTTAGAAAACCAGTTGACTACTAAGTATAAGCAATCATTGAAACCAGTCAAGTAAAAGGAAAACCTAAAATGCAGGAGTTGGTTTCTATCCCAAACAACAAGCGCGAGTAGGGGGCTTCCGTGGTACCCTCAACCAACTTTACGATGTGGCCTTTTGTTATTTTTGGGGGCACCAGTAATATGTTTAAGTGGTCCTCGATGTATACGGGTTTGAGCCGTGGAAACAGTCTCTTGCAAAAATGCTGCGTACAATAGACCCTTGTGGTGCGGTCCTTCCCTGGACCTCATTCATAGCGGGAGCTTAGTGCACCGGGCTGCCCTTTTGGTCCTCGATGTATATATTTATATACACAAGACATATACAGTGATTTTGCCAAGGCCAACAGGAGTTCCGGTGACCCCCTACCTCTAATGTAGGTCCGCCCTTGTCTCCCATGCCATTAGGATATAGCTTAGAACTTGACAATTTATGGCTTGAGTTCATGGGTATCAGCATTGCGTGTTCGTATTTGCTTTTCTATGATCTTAACCATAGATAAGCAATTGAAAATTGTTTCCGTGCTTAGTGTTTGTTGTTATGTAATTGGCATGATATTTGTACTTTGTGACAGAGTGAAAAGGCTTTACTCTCACATGCTATTTACCGAATCATGGATAATTAAATTATCCTTGATAAAATGAACAATTAATTTGCGTTCGTCCTTTTCCTGCGTCCTCTCTCTAAATTATCTTCTCCTTTTCTGGGTTACATATTTCCATTTCTTGTTATACTATGCTTGTTTGTTTGAAGGGGGAGCATTTGGCGGAAATAGAGGACTGAGACCAGTGCCGCCTGAAAAAGGAGTTTTTCCGCTGGACCATATGCATTTATGTGACCTGGTATAATCCTTTCACAGATCTCATAGTTTGCTGGTTTTGGTGTTTCCTTTTTCTCCCATTCTTCTTTTAAGATAAAACTATAATGGATGGTTGTTGATGGAGCATATTTATCCTTTGCAAGGTTCGTTCTTTCTTCTTACTTACTATTCCTTTTGGTCTATTTTAGGAGAAGAAAGAGTACCTCAATTGTCTTAAATCCTCAGGGCATAAATCTGACAACTGTCGACACCTCTCTAAGAAGTACCTGGAGTGCCGTATGGAGAAGTAAGTCCATTGGTATGATTTGGAGAACACTTTCACTTTTTAGTTTATAGCATGTGAACTATATTTAAGATGTAGCTTCCTATGGTCAACAAAGTGCTCATCATCTTGCCACCTAAGTTGCTCGGACTCGGGGTGCGGGTGTCCGATACGGGTGTGGATCTAGAGGTCAGATCCTTCATGATCTAAATTTAAAGATTCGGGGGTACGGATATGGATGCGGGGATTCAGCTTCAAATAATTCAATTATTTAAAAATAGAGTTATAAAAATATGTCTAAATTATGAGTCATTACGTGGAAAACTTACAAGGTATTCCGAGAAGCAGAACATATTGAACAAGAGTAGAATTTTAGAAGGTGATAAAAGGAAAAGGACTGACATCGAAATTTATATATACAAGGTATTCCATTTTCTTCCATATCACCCTAGCTTTTGATTTGTTTTCAAAAATCATTATCTCTGTCCCAAATTTCTCCACTGATTTTGGTCAAAGTACCCAAAATCGATTGACCAGATCCGACACGGATCCCACACCCATACCCACACCCACGTCGTGTCGACACGGGTGCAGCACTGAAAGTGAAGAGTCCGAGCAACTTAGCTTGCCACTGCAGTGTTTAGCGGCTTACTTTGTTCATGAGTTCATACAACTTCCTAGAATGAGAGTTCTGGACAAGGCTTGTCTGTTATTACTTTTAGACATAAATCTTATTGATGTCATTCTCTACATTTCAACAACAACAACAATAACTACCCAGTATAGTCCCACAAGGTGGGGTCTGGGGAGGGTAATATGTAGACAGGCCTTAACCCTACCCGAAAGGGCAGAGAGGCTGTTTCCAATCGACATTCTCTACATTTCAATATGTTCAAAATTGTAAATAATATGTTCTTCATTTCCTAATTGTTTCCCCCTTTTCTGTGGGTACTGAAATTAAAAGTTACCTAATGTTGTCGAGTATTATCAATTACCAATAATGATTTGATCTCTTCAATTGATTAGTATTATATGCAAAAGGATTACTTGTGGAGGATGATGGCCGATTACTTGAAATCAGGACACATCTTTCTATCGAATGTTACCTATTGGTGCAAATTCATAATTTATTCTGGTCTCCCCTGCATCTTCTGTCAAATATCTTAGGAATGCATCTTTACCAAAGTGGATGAACAAATGCAATATTGTTGCTTGATTTAATGTCTTATAAGTAATCCCCTGCATATTAGAGAGAGGGTAAACAGACCAGTTAGAGAGAGGGTAAACAGACCAGTTAGAGAGAGTAAACAGACAAGTTAAAGAAACACAGAAAGTAGAAGCAAGGGTTTTTGAAGACAATCCAGAATATTGACGGAAAGGAACACTAGAATTTTTTACAAGTAAATTCTCTATTCTAGTTAATGGTTCTCCTGTTGGATTCTTCTCCTCTCAGAGAGGCTTGAGACAGGGGGACCCAATCTCTCCGTTCCTGTTTATTCTGGCAATGGAAGGTTTAAACAGTTTGTTTAAAACTGCCAAAGCTAACAATAGGATCAGGGGGTTCAGTGTGAATTCGAGGGAGTCCACCACCTTGGAAATCACCCATTTGCAATATGCAAATGATACTTTGGTGTTTTGTGATGCTAGCAGAGATCAGTTGCTTTTGTTGAGAGTGGTTTTTATTTTTTTTGAAGCTATATCTGGATTACACATTAACTGGAATAAGAGTTTCATTTATCCAGTTAATGAAGTAATGGAGATTCATAGTTTGGTTAGAATTCTGGGAGGTAAAATAGGAGCCCTGCCAACAGTTTATCTGGGAATGCCACTCGGAGCAAAAAGCAAATCAAAAGGAATATGGAATGGAGTAATTGAGAAATGTGAGAAGAAACTAGTTAGTTGGAAGAGTCAATATCTATCCTTGGGAGGTAGACTAATTCTCATCAATAGTGTACTTGATGCTATGCCAACTTATATGATGTCCTTATTTCCAATGCCGGCCAGTGTAGTAAAAAGAATAGATGCCCTGAGAAAAACTTTCTATGGCAAGGCACCAATGAAAAGAGCAAGTTACATTTGGTGAGGTGGGATGCCCTCATAACCAGCAAGAAGGAAGGGGGAATGGGGATCAGGAATTTGAAAATCCAGAACCAAGCACTGATGATGAAGTGGTTTTGGAGGTTTGCCACAACACAACAATCTTTGTGGAAGAATGTAATTCAGGCAAGGTATGGGATGGAAGGTAGTTGGACAACAAAAACAGTATGTACTCCTAATGGGGTGAGTTTGTCGAGGTCTATCAGCAACCTACGGCCAAAGTACAGAAACAACTCCAGCCTCAAAGTTGGAAATGGAATGAAAACATCCTTTTGGGAAGATAAATGGCTTGGACATAGAACATTGAAGCAACTCTTCCCGGACATTTACAACCTGAATCAACAACAAAGATCATCGGTTGGAGAGCCTTGGACAGGTCAAGGATGGAACCTCACATATAGAAGACTTCTATATGATTGGGAAATAGAGAGGCTGACAGATTTCTATAATACTCTAGAACAGTTCAAAGGGACGTTTTGGCAAGGGGGGAAAGAAGGAATGTTCTCTGTCAGATCAGCTTACACGGAGTACAACCATTCTAATAATCAGATTGGTTGTTGGCCTTGTAAGATGATCTGGAAAGTAAGAATACCATACAAAGTGGCATGTTTTATTTGGCTTTTAGCAAGAAAAGTTGTCCTGACACAAGATAATCTCATTAAGAGAGGATATCAGTTGGGGTCCAGATGTTACTTACGTGAAGCTCATGAGGAGACAGTCAACCATCTCTTTTTGCACTGCTGTGTAACAGATCAATTATGGAAAATATTCATCAACTTGAGGCGGATCCGATGGGTTATGCTAGGGAAAATC
Organism: Nicotiana glauca; assembly: GCA_026770625.1. Classification (NCBI taxonomy): domain Eukaryota; kingdom Viridiplantae; phylum Streptophyta; class Magnoliopsida; order Solanales; family Solanaceae; genus Nicotiana; species Nicotiana glauca. The sequence goes on along the minus strand of MU771645.1, from coordinate 67,455 downwards.
AGGGAAGTTCTAACAAGTTGGAAAAGAGATAGAGAGCCTTCTAGTCAGAAGGAGAGATGGTCCCTGCATGTATATGGTAGACAATTTGAAAGAAAGAAATCTAAGATGTTTTGAAAATGAGCTGCCTTACGCTCTTTTATTTATGGTGTAAACAGGGGTGCTTAGAAGAGAGTGAATGTATTTATGATGTTTTAGACCTCTTATGAGCTTTATAGAGACTTAGGTGTCTCTCTTTGTACTCCCTTTTGTAATTATGGATGGTTACACTGAATTAGTGTAGCCATGTTTATATTTAATACAAATATGTTACCATTCTCAAAAAAGAATTTTTGATAAGAATTACAGTATACTTAAGATCAAACAGAATTGTATATTCTTGCTTAGTTTTTGGCGCAACATGGCTATGTCAAATGTGTTAGAGCCTGAAGCCGTGCTTGATTTTCTTTTTGCATTACATTCTTTGTACTGTTTTGCAGCTTTTGCTTGTATTTCCCTTCCAGCATTTTGTTGGCACACTACAATATACATTACCTTGTAAAAGAATACTAGAAGCAAAGGATTTATTTCTCTTCTTTGACTAGTGGAAATCAGAAACAAAAAGGATAATTCTTTTGATCTAGATCAATTAGTTATATACTGAACCTTTGAAACTATCTAGGATTAGGAACAGGAACAAAAGATTCCCGTATCTTCAAACCGCTTCAATTCTCTTTCTCACTTAATCACCTCTTTGTGGACCCAAACAATGTATGCAAGAGTAATAGGATACTTCCCCAAGCAGAGTGAAAAAAGATCACACAAGGGCAAACTTCTTTCTCATTTTTTCCTTTTTCCTGTATACTATGTTTCTGGGGACCTTTTATCTCGGTTGAGCTTCAAATCTTTTCTTTAAAGGGAAATTCACACAGCTGTCTAAATAGAACTTCAGTTCGTACAATATATTGGCATTCATAGTAAGTAAATGCACAGTAATGACTTTCTGGTGAAATTGTTTCATCAAATGTGTCTTTGTTATTTCCTTATAAGTAGTGGTTCCTCTTGTGGGAAAAAGAAGTTCATCTTTTCCTCTACGTGTACAGCTATTATCATCCTGCATAGGAATTTTGGCATTTATGAGCATTTTGCAGGAACCTGATGGCAAAGCAAGACATGTCAGAGCTTGGCTTTGGCAAGAACTATGATGCAGAAGCTTCTTCAGATGAAATGACAAATGGAACAATAGAAAAATGAAGTATGAAGAAAATAATCCTTAAACTTGTTAAGTGTTTTCTGGGATTTTTTTCAGAAGCCTGGGTAGAAGCTTTACTACTGTCACTTTGACAACTTTCACAGTTGTGTACTGGTCATCTTTTTCCATATGTATTCTTTTCTAGCCCAAATCCCTGCTCATCCTTCGTTTTTGTTACCTCCTTTTTCCCTTTTGTCTTGTGAGTATGTGTACCTGAAGGCAAAAATTTATAGCAAGAGAGGAGAAGGAAAACGATAAGATGGGAAATGTATGCACATTCAGGCTAATGATCATTATGTTTCTTCCAAGTCTCTTTTACATCTGCAATGCCTTTGATTCTTTCCGTCTCTTGATCAACCTGGAATATTAGGAAGTCCGAATAATGCCACCGCAAGCAGCTGCAAGTTTGTAACTCAGATCCCTGCCAAGCTTTCGAGAGAGCACCTTTGAACTTGATTAAGTGAATTTACTCGTGCACAATTTTCATTTAGATCATCGATGATTAACTTAAGTATGTTTCAGTTAATAGATCTATCTCAAAGGGGTATTTGTCATGGACTAATTAATTACAAGGTTGAATAAAATCACCTATTAAGAAGTGAGAGGCATCAATTGACTGTAATTAACCTGTTGGCATTTTTAAAGTCTGTTACTTGTTGTGCCACTCTCTGTAAAAGACCATTTCCAGTAAGAAGGTTAAGCTTCATCAAACAAGAACATAGTGTTTAAGGTAGAAATCTTTTGGTCATGAGTTCAATTTCTATAAAAGTTTTGCTCCATTCACCCAATTAATTGCTTTATTACTTTGTGATTTACTCTTAACTTCTCCATTAAAACCAAAAGAATTAAAGGACAAATTTCAATAACTTCAAAAATAACCAAAACTTCACTACCATAACCAACAAAGGAAGCAACTTAGACTGGAGGAGAAAAAAGGTATCTTGCACAGGAAAAATTGATAAGTCTATGAAGGCGCTCCTGTATACATATATAAATGCTTAAAAAATGGTTGCCAATAATGGTGCTATTTAAACCTCCACTATAGCAGAATTGACATCATCACCATCATCAGATTCATGAACAACTATTTCATCACGAAACAGGAGCTTAAGATATGGAAGAACTCTTGGAAGCATGGGCAGGTCAGCTAAGTTAACGCTCATCAGATCAAAACCAACGCATGCTTTGTGCATGTATGTTTCATCAAATACTGGAATTTTAGGGTATCTTTGGCTGAAGTGAGTGAGGATGACACGATATGCACCAGCAGCGTCCCCTGTATCAACAGCTTCCCCCATTGTGCTGTGATTTTTCGCTACAGCTTCTTCCACCATGGCATCTTCAAAGGTAGCCTGCAGCAAATGGCCCAGAATAATCAAAACTGTAACTTAATTTTGGGATTGAAGAATTTTTATCAACAGAAAATATTTCAACATCATCTAGTAACATGCCTCGTGTATGAGAACTGTTGCTCCACGAGAGGCTTCAACCAGTTCCGGACAAGGCCTAGTGTCACCAGAGTAAACAATCTTCCAACCTAGTATCGTCTTCCCAATAACATTAGTCGTATCAGCGGACTTCAGGACAACTCCATAAGCTTGTGGACAATGAATAACGGGAACACTACTCAATGTCATCACTCCTGCTTCTCTGAGTATGTTCTTTAGCCTGCTCGCACTCCCATTAGCATCATTGTCTTCATTTGACTCAAAAGCCTCCCATGAAGATTTTGTAGTATCCCTACAATCAAGGAACTGCAATCCTCGAGCATTTGGTACCTATCAAGAAATATCTCAAGTTGCTGAGGACCTACAACAACTAAAGGTTCATGGGAAGTTCGGTTGAGCAAATCACGTCTCTGTGTAAGAATTCTTGTAAGACCCACATGATGATCCGCGTGAATATGAGAAATCCACATACACCTTAAACCTTTCACAGCTTCATCAGCAACTTCAACACCAAATCTGTTTGAAAAGAGCACATTACATCCCACATTAAGCTTAGGCTAAAACCAGAGGGCTATGACAAGTGTATATTAATGAACTCCGACGTTACCTTCTTTTTAGCTGTCCCAGTGTTCCTTCACCACAATCTAACAGAATACTTCCCTTTGAGAAAAGATTAATAAATATAGAACTAACATTTCGGTATTTTGAAGGCTGCGATGAACCAGTTCCAAGAAGAACAATCTCCATATCCTCTCTCGTTATACCTTCCAAACAGCTAGGTAATGGAGTGCCTCCATTTGTTCCATTGTTCCCATGCCACAGCTGGGTAATATGTTCAGAAGCACTCACAATTTCTGGAATTTTCGAAATTAGCTCATCTATAATTTCTGTCTGAGAAATAGTAGCAGGAACACCAGAATTGTCTAATCCAAGATCTTTATATGGAAGAAGATTGAACTGTTCCAGAAAGCAAAGTTCATTTTTAAACCAAGCATTAAAGTTAAAACTTGGTCTGTACTTTCTTATTCTTTTTTTCTCTTTTTGATAGGCAAGGAATTTTATTAATTTATATAGAGCATATCAATAATTCCAGGTTCTAATATCGGCCCAGAACTATTTCAACCAAACTATATCGGTTCTCACCTTGAGAAGGTTTTCTGCATAAATGAACCGACATGATGCAGGAGGAGACGACTGAAATGAACAAAATTAAAGTAACTCTCGATTAGGCAAACATACCCAAGATCAAGTCATTATCAACAGTAAAATTTATTGCTTATCCAAACAGAGTTTCAGTAAGGTATACCTCCCTCGGGAACTTTGAGACTGATGATAGGCCCTTCAACTGCTTAAGGGACAAAAACCAAGAAGCAGGAAAATATTGAGGGCAGAGGTAGTTAAGTTTTGCAGCAACTCTTGAACTAGACTTCAGAATTGGAATATCAATATTCTTCCTGCATGATGGCACACGAATAATCAACATATGACTATGGAAAACACAAACTTTATTGGACGAAGCTAGATGCATTGGAAAAGAAGTAAATAGAATAAGGTTAGTTACGGCTCATGTCCTGCCATTATGTGCTGGGCTTCACCAAATTTGGTCATCCATTTCTCATATGCAGTTGTATTTGTTACAGATGCTGGGCTAAGGTGTATCAAACAATTTACTTTTTTGCACATTTCAACAGGCTGTTCAGATGTATTCGAGTAATATGGAGTAAGAGACTGTAACGATGACAATTCTTGCAGATGAGAGAGTGTCGGGCAGTCAACAAGGAGCACAATAGGAACGGGACTAGAAGGCTCCATAACTTGACAAGGGTGAACCTGCACAGCATTACCCTGCAAACGAAGCATGGAGAATCCAATTAGATAGACTACAAAGTCCAAGGTAAGCTTTGAAAAGAATCCTTCCAACTTACAGTGCTGTCAAGGTTATCTGACTGCACTGACTTCCCACATTGCAATTGAGCATATTTTGGCCCAGGTTCCACCCCAAATTTAGCAGCCTTAACTGGATCGATTTGATCTCTGGCAACTCACAAATATAAACCACCGAAAGATCAACAGGATTTAACGCAACTTCCTTCACTGAGTAACACACTTTCGAGCAACGTGGTCGCAAGAGAACAGCAGATATATTTGACAACATTATCAACAATGGGAACATAAAGATAATCAAACTTCATTGAAGAAGCAGTAGCTACTTCATCAGATCCATGCATTGAGAGAACACTACGTGTAGAAAGCATGGCAGCATTGGGGACGAAAGATTTCATTGCTTCAACCAACTGATCGAGATCCAGGGGACCCCATAAATTGACCTGCAAACAAATACTGAACTGGTATCAAACTTTCAAATACCACTTATAGTTCAAGAAATTTTGTTATGAATATATAGCTAGTAAAATAAGCTAATGTGACACTCACAGACATCCCTTCTTTGCCCATCCCAGCCAAAGTCAATAAGAGACCTGCAAGTAAAACGATTGAACTTCTTTGGTGGTTCTTAATCAACTGCAATAAATAAGCCAGAATATTCTCGAGGGTTGATTTGATCCAGGCACTCAAAAAGGTCACAACATATTGTGCTCAATAATAACCAACCTGGGAGTCCACCAGCAGTTTCTGAGCAGACACGTGATAGAAGTATGTCATCAATCTGGGAAAAAAAAGACACATGTATATTCCCCGAGATGAACGACACGGTAACATACACTATAGACTAGGATTAGAACAGTAAGGTTGCGTATCTGATACCTTTGACAAAGTCATTTTATGCTCTGTGAAGAAGCGTTGTAGTCCCTGGGAGCAGAAGAGCATAAAAAGTGATGCAAAATAAGTTTAAAAGTACTTTTTTCTTTTCTTCCAATTTATCAATCCCTTTTTGACAAAGGAAACAAGAACCAACAAAAAGCAAGAAGGGCAAGGGTGGAAAGCAGTCTGTAGAACATTTCTATGAAGAGGAAACCTACTAGAACAATAATAAAACATTATTGCATCATCACATGTCCTCACTGATCTACTAAACGTTTATTCTGGAAAATCGAGAATAGGTAGATTAAACGATCAATCAACTATGTGGCAACATGAAACGGAAAATGACTTGAGCAGGAACAGTGGTATGTAACTAAAATGCAAACAAGGTATCTCCTTTTTTAGGACAAATTCATCGATCTATTTCACAATAGACTGAAGACAATGGCCCTAATACTCAATTATATAGAAATGAAATGTATTGCCAAACTAACAAAATGGAATCACAATAGAACTAAGCTATCCTTTTAGTATCAGCAGGAACAATAAGACAGTTGGGGCTCGCTTGTTTTTGTGTAAGAAAAACTAATCATAGTTAAGCACTGCAACAAAAATAGAGAAGTCAGGCGTCAAAGAAGGGGAAGTCAAAGAAAGAGAAGGAGATGGAAAAATTAAAATGTCTAGTAAATTATGAAGGAGGTGACAAGCGAGATAGGGGCAGGCACTACAAATCCTTCTCGGGATGAAGTTAAAAGCCTTGAGTTGGAACGTGTGTGGGTTGAATGATGCTGGGAAAAGGGAAACAATAAAGTCCCTTCTTTATAAATGGAAAGCTGATGTAATTTGCCTACAGGAAACTAAAACAGAAGACTGTTCGAATAGGCTGGCACTTCAAGTTTGGGGAATCGGTGGGACAGGTGGGGCAGAATTAAAATCATGTGGTAACAGTGGGGGGGATAATGGAGTTGCTCGGGGAGAGAGACAATGGAGTTTCTCAGGGATTCAACAAGGATCCTACACTATCTCTTGCATGCTAGATGGTCTCCAAGAAAATTTTAGATGGTGTTTTACAGGGGTTTATGGTCCTCATACAAATTCAGAAAGAGAAGTATTTTGGAGTGAACTAGCCTCTATTAGAGGCCTTTGGAGTGATCATTGGGTTGTAGGGGGGACTTCAATGTAATATGCAAGCTTGTTACTGGGAGTCAAAATGCTTTTCTAAAAGGTAGACAAATCACAGATACTTCACTTATTGTCAATGAGACACTGGATTGGAAGCAAAAGAAAGGGGAATCTGGTATACTATGCAAGCTCGATAAAGAAAAGGCATTTGATCAAGTAAACTAGCAATATCTTTTCACTATCTTAAAGAAGATGGGTTTCGGGGAGAAATGGCTCAAGTGGATAAAGTTCAGCATTACATCAGTCAAGTATTCATTCCTAGTGAACTCCAGTCCAATTGTTTTTTTTTTTCTCCCCTGTAACCTTTTCTCTTCATCCTAGCCATGGAAGGGTTGAGCAAAATGCTAGACAAGGCCAGATAATTACAATGGATTCAAGGTTTTGAAATTGGCACCAATGCTGAAAATACAGTCACTATTTCTCATTGGCTATATGCAGATGACACTCTAATTTTTTGTGGAGCAGAGGTATCACAGGTGCAATATTTAAATCTGACATTGCTTATATTGGAAGTCCTATCTGGCCTCCACATCAACATGATAAAGAGCATTATGGACCCGGTTAATGAAGTACAGAATTTGGAAATGCTAGTAGATATTTTATGCTATGAGATGGGCTCATTTCCAACGCTCTATCTGGGACTGCCTTTGGGTGCTAAGCACAAATCAACTGAAATCTGGAATGGAGTGGTGGAGAAATTTGAAAAGAAACTAGCTACATGGCAAACGCAATACTTATCCATGGGGGCAGACTCACACTCATCAACAGTGTCCTAGACAGTATCCCTACTTATCTCATGTCTCTTTTTCCCATCCCCTCAAAGGTACAAAAGAAACTGGACAGAAACAAAAGGAACTTTTTATGGGAAGGCAATAGCGAATCACACAAGTTTCATTTAGTGAAATGGGGGAGAGTGACATTACCTAAAACTCTTGGAGGCCTGGGCATCAAAAACATTGCCAAATACGACAGATGCCAACTCATGAAATAGCTATGGAGATAAGTGCAAGAGGAACAGTCAACCCGTAAGAAAGTGGTGAATGCAAAACATGGGGTCCACAGTAACTAGACAAAAGTATCTAGGGCGACACATGGGGTTGGACCTTGGAAATACATAATCAAACTATGGGGGGAGTTCAGGCAGAATAGCAAATTTCAAATCAGTAATGGGGCTAATGTTAAGTTTTGGAAAGACAAGTGGTTAGGGGATTCAACTCTACAAAATGACTTTCCAAACCTCTATTAAACAGCAAGCAGACCTGATTCAACTGTCTCTCAGAATAGAGCAGACAATTCTGGGTTTCCGATCCTCAGAAGAAATGTGCAAGACTGGGAATTGGGTGAATTACTTATCCTTCTGGAACAATTGGAGAAATGCATGGTCAATGAGCAGCTTCCAGATAAACTCATATGGGGAGCAAGTACTAAAGTAATATACACAGTGAAAGCAGGATACCTACACAATATTAGTCAAAATGAAATGGTGGATAATTGGCCTTGGAAGCTCAGCTGGAAAACAAAATTACGCCCCAAAAAGTTATACTCCCTTCGTTTCAATTTATGTGAACCTATTTCCTTTTTAGTCCGTGCCAAAAAGAATGACCTCTTTCCCTATTTGGAAACAATTAATCTTTATACAATGATTTATAGCCACACAAAATATATGTGCTTCATTTTACACCACAAGTTCAAAAGTCTCCTCTCTTTTCTTAAACTCCGTGCCCAGTCAATGAGTTCACATAAATTGAAACGGAGGGAGTATGTCATAGTTAGACTGCATTGAAGGAAGCGTGCCAAACTCAAGATAATCTTTGCAAAAGGAGTATTCCCATCTTTAATAGATGTTACAAGTGCCAGCAGGATTTTGAATCAAACAGACATCTATTTTTGCATTGTCCAGTCGCTACGAATATTTGGAATACGTTCCTTTCGGTTTTAGGACTCAACTGGGTGATGCCAGAGAGTATTAAAGATGCTTATAGTAGCTGGAATCTATGGAAAGTTGGTAAATCCATTAGCAAGATCTGGAAAATGATTCCTGGATGTATTTTTTGGGCTATTTGGACAGAAAGGAATAGAAGATGTTTTGAGGGTTTAGCAACTCCAAATTACTCCTTGAAAGCTAATTGTATAGTTTTGTTATATAGCTGGAGTAACCTCTCCCCTATTAGCTCCCCCGAATTATTTTTGGATTTTGTTAGTTCCCTAACACTAGCATAGGACCATCTGTACAGAGCTAATATATCATCTTTTGTATTAGCACCTGGACAGTGCTCTTTTGCATCTTCTTGATGCTTTTTATAATATCTCTTCATCAAAAAAAAAATACTACAATACTTGGTGTTCGATATAAAATCCCACATTACTTGGATGGGAATTTATGAATTATTTTATACGAGATAGAATGTGGAATAAGAATATGTATTTTAGCAATAGTAGGATTAAGCTAATTCTTGACTTGGTTAGCTCAATCTTTTGACTACTAATTCCCTCATTGTTATTCATCGCAGAACAATTCACCATATAATAGTCCACGCACATATTATTGTTGCATAACTAGAATCAAATGACCCCTTTAGTGTTATTTACATCTGGAAACTTGAAAAATACTTACTTCTCCAACATTAAATAAAAATCTCTGGTTTTCAAAAAAGAGGAGGACAGAGGGTGATGTATCTTGAGTATCCATGCCATTTCCCAGGAACTGTGAGAAATTCAAAGAATCAAAATAAGCTATTTTTTTCTGAGGTGTGAAAAAGCAAGGGATTCAAATAACAAATTCGATCAGACTAATATACACATATGTTAAAAACATACGTTATAAGATACCTTTCACTGAATATTCTAACAGATTCAGTGAATGTTATCATGCAAAACTAATAGAAAGGAGAAACCTTTACGCTTTGCCTTTTCTCAGGGCATAAAAAAAGTTCATCAAAACCACTTGCATAGTACTCCCTCTGTCCCAATTTACGTGGCAGTGCTCGAGTTTCAAGAGTCAAGCATCTTAATTTTGACCGTGAATTGGATAGAATCTCTAAGTCGCTTAAAACAGATTTTATATATTTGAAAACTATGCAAAAAGTTGTATAAATCACAATAATTAACAACTCAAAATATCTAAAATGCTTATGAAAAAATCACTGTCAAAGAAAAACACGTTTCACTGTGCAAATTCGTACTCCGCCACATAAATTGGGACGGAGGGAGTACTATATTTTGATTAACAGGGTTTATGCTCTTATGAATCACTGAATCTTTTGACACAAATAATGAACACAAGGCATAATAATAATGTTAAAACACAAAACTAACACAAAGCATCAAACTTTATTAGAGAAAGATGTCAAAGGTTAAGAGAAAAAGGTTTAGCTTTTTAAATTACAAAAAAAAAAAAAAAAAGGCGTTAATATGATTTTGAGCATAATATTTTGAAAGATGCAACAACTGAAGGTACCTGTACGTATGCCTTTCTATTACCACCATTGGACTTGTTTTGTTCTTTGGGTTGAGGTTTCTTCTTCGGCCTATCATTATTATCATTACCCTCAGCGCTTCTTTTGTTCTTCGTCTTCTTCCCCATTAGAGTTCTGCAGTTGCATAGCAGTTCCCAAAACACAGGGAGAATTCGAGCACAAGGGGTTATGAGCGCGTCAAAGTTGGTAGGTTTTACTTTTTATTTCTATTTCTATTGATTGATTATGGGCAAATATGTCATTTCCCTAAACAAGCGATTTTATTTTGTGTCTCACACAATTTTATCTCACATATTTGTGGACCCATATCTTATATATCTGGGTTCACAAAATTAAAAGTCTTCACATAACTAGTTTAAGTTGTGTGAGACACAAAATAAAAATTTTCTTCCCTAAACGAATACTACTAATCCATTTCGGCATTTCTTGTAACAAACCGACCGGTCGTTTTGAACCCTAGTGCGTCGTTCAGCAATCTGAGGCCATGAGCAGCTTCATTTTAGGTATTATGACTTGTACGCATGGTCGAAATTGAATTTCAGGAAATTCGGAGTTGACTTGGGAAGAGAATTCTCATTTCGGAAGCTTAAAGTTGAAAGAATTAACTAGGAAGGGATTTTTAAGTAAACGATCTCAGAATCGGGATCTGAAGGTTCCAGCAGGTTCGTATGATGATTTCGAACTTGGGCGTATGCCCGGTTCGGGTTTTGGATAACCCGTGAGCGTTTTGGCGCCTATTGTGGAAGTTAACATTTTTGAAGAAATTTCATAAGTTTGGCTTGAAGTGCATTTCAGTGTTATCGATGTTCGTTTGGGATTCCGAGTCTGTAAATAGCTCCGTATGGTAATTATGGAGTTGGGAGCGTGATCGAAAGTGAATTCGGAGGTCCGTAGGTCATTTTGGAGTCATTTGGCTAAAGATAGAAATTTGAATGTTTTTTGAGAAGTTTGATCGGAATTGGACTTTTTGATATCGGGGTCGGAATCCGATTCTAGAAGTTGGAGTAGGTCCGTATTGCCGAATATGACTTATGTGCAAAATTTGGGGTCAATCGAACGTGATTTGTTATGTTTCGGCATCAAATGTAGAAGTTCAAAATTTCAAAGTTCATAAAGCTTGAATTGGGGTGTTGTAACGACCCAAATTTTCGTTTTAAGAATTCACATTTCCGTTCAACGGCATAAGACCTTGAGAAGCTTCGTAATATGCATCACGACCCACATGTATGGTCGAGTTTGGCATTCGTAAGATTCAGAGTTAAAATTTAAAGAAGAAGAAAAAAAAAACAAATCTTATTTTTGAAGCTCAAATAGAAAGAGCTGGCTGGAGAGTTGACTTTTGAGTGAACGATCTCGAAATGGAATGTTAACGATGTCAATAGCTTCGTATGGTGATTTCGGACTTAGACGTGTGTCCGAATTTGGATTTGGAAGTCCACAGGACAATTCGGCGTGTTTTGGCGAAATAAGGAAGTTGACGTGATCTAATTATATTAGTTTATATGTGGAAGAGGCCTATTACTATTATGAATACTAATCGGATATGGTAGCAAGTGTACGAAACATACTATAAGTGATATGAGGTCTAAGGAAGGTCCTAAGTCTAAGCCAAGTTGAAAATTACATAATATACAAAATTTGCAAATGAGTACGCACAAGACCTCACTTTGGACGAGCATATCTACGTGGTTATAACGAGTTGTGTGATGCACAACCTATCAAATTAAAGCTCTCTGAGTCTAGTTTGTGTAGAATTAAACCGTTCATTATTTGGATGTGTATACAGAAAGTTATGACCATTTTACCGGACCTATATCATAACTGCGGCAGTTCAAGAGTTTTCTGCCCGCGGAAAATACCTAAAATACCCCTGGGCAGTGTAAAAACCGAAGGGGTATTAGATTTCCTCCATTCTTGGTCATTCAAGCTCGGATTTGGGCGATTCCAAAGGGGTTTTTCACAATTTCGACTTGGGTAAGTATTCTATATCCGTAAGTGATTACATTTCATGAATCTATATCAATATTCATCGTTTATTTCGGATTTGGATGAAAGAAATTGAAGTTTTTGTAAAACTTTTCAAAAATAAAAAATTTAAAATTTGAAGGTCCATTTGACATCGGAATTCAATAATTTTTGTATAGTTGAACTCGTATCGGAATGGATTGTCGGATTTTATGAGTTTCGTCGGATTCCGATATGTGGGCCCCACGGGCAATTTTTTAGCTAAATTTCGGATTTTAATCCGGAAAATTTATAAATTCATATGGAATTAATTCATACGATTTATATTGAGTATATTGAATTATTATGACTAGATTTGAAGCTTCGGGCGAATTCGCGAGGCAAAGTCTTATTGGAATTTTGAATTGATTACAAAACGAGGTAAGTGTTTGGTCTAACCTTAGCTTGAGGGATTAGGAGTTGTGTCCTATTTGTTAGGTGTTATTTGTGGAGTAATATTCGTTTTAAGAATTCGCATTTCCGTTCAACGGCATAAGACCTTGAGAAGCTTCGTAATATGCATCACGACCCACATGTATGGTCGAGATTGGCATTCATAATAGTAATAGACCTCTTCCACATATAAATTAATATAATTAGAACACGTCAACTTTCTTATTTCGCCAAAACACGCCGAATTGTCCCGTGGACTTCCAAATCCAAATTCGGACACACGTCTAGGTCTGAAATCACCATACGAAGCTATTGACATCGTTAACATTCCATTTCGGGATTGTTCACTCAAAAGTCAACTCTCCGGCCAGCTCTTTCTATTTGAACTTTAAAAATAAGATTTGTTTTTTTTTTCCTTCTTCTTTAAATTTAACTCACATGTATGGTCGAGTTTGGCATTCGTATTCTTCTTCTTTAAATTTAACTCTGAATCTTACGAATACCAAACTCGACCATACATGTGGGTCGTGATGCATATTACGAAGCTTCTCAAGGTCTTATGCTGTTGAACGGAAATGCGAATTCTTAAAACGAAAATTTGGGTCGTTACAGGTGTAATTCATGATTTTAGCATTGTTTGAAATGATTTGAGGCCTCGAACAAGTCCGTAATGTGTTTTAGGACTGGTTGGTAGGTTTGGTTGAGGTCCCGGGGGCCTCGGGCGTGTTTCGAATGCTCAACGGATCAATTTTTGCCTTGTGAGGATTGCTGGTTTTCTGGTATAAGTGCAACAGGTTTTTACTCTATGCGATCGCGAGAGAAGGTCTGTGATCGCATAGAGCTAGAGTTGAGGCAGCTGGAATTTGGCCTACGCGATTGCAGGAGGTGCAATGCGATCGCAAAGGAGCAAGGCTAGGGCTTATGCGATCGCAGGGTTGGTGTCGCGATCGCACAGAAAGAATTAGAGAGGCAGTAGAGTTGGCCTATGCGATCGCGGGGCTATGTTTGCGATCGTATAGAAGGGTCTCCTGCGCAGTGTTCTTTTAAAAATCGGGTTTTGGCTCATTTTCACTTTATTTCTTCTATGGGAGCCGATTTTGGAGCAACTTTGGAGTGTCATTTTCATCACCAAGCATAAGGTACGTGATTTCTACTGGTTTTGAGTTAAATACAAGGTTTATATATTGATTTAGACATTGAAATTTATAGAAAACTTGGGGTTTGAGGGAAAATATAGAAAAGTAGTATTCTTGGATTTTGACCACGATTTTGGGTATGGAATTTAGAGTAAATTATATCTTTGAGTTCGTAAGGTTATGGGTAAATTTATTCTTCAAAAATTTTGGAAATCCGGGTATGTGGGCCCGAGAGCATTTTTGTCAACTTTTCGATCGGGGTTAGGAATTGTCATAAATTGGGTTGTAATGAATAACTGAGTATATATTAATGGATTGGTATCATTATTGGCTAGCTTTGGAGCTTTGTTCATTGGTTCGAGTCTTCAGAAGAACGTGGAATGTCGGTTATGGATCTTCGGAGCAAGGTGAGTCTCCTTTCTAACCTTGTAAGAAGGAATTGTCCCCATATTTGAATTTATTGGTTATGTGCTCCTATTTGCCGGGGCTACGTACGCACGAGTTGACGAGAGTCCATGCGTAGCTACTATTATGCTATTGTCCGGGTAGTCTAGGACCCAAAAACATGCTATACTTGGACTAATTATAAACTTATTGACAGCTCGAATTGCTTAAACCACATCGAATTAATAAATAATTTCAAAAAGGATTAAACTTATTTTCTTAAATTGTTAAAAGAGAAAGTGGCTTTTATTTGAATAAATATTTCCCGATAAATTCTTAATTAGCTATCTGAGCATGTATTTCTAAGTGTACCTGCGTCGCACGTATGATTCGCGAGCAGGGGGATTGTTTATTTTATGTTGACCGCGTCGCATGGATAGTTCGCGAGCGGATAATAGATGCATCTATGGTTCGCGCCGTTCGACCCTCGGCAGTGCACCATTTATTTTCTGTTAGATCGGCGCGTACGCCTCAGCATGAATTAAGCATGCTTGTATTGCTTTCCTTGAGATTATTTAAGATTGATATTTGCTCTCCCCGACTTGAGATAATTGAAAACTAATGGATTATGAATCCGGAGACCTTCAGCATAAAAAGGAACTTTTACCTGTTCGTCACTTATTGAAATTACTGTCAACCTTAATAAATCCGTAACTATTCGCATTAATAATATGTCATTATTGGACCTGTAGCAAGTGTCGAAGTCGACCATCTCGTCTCTACTTCTTCGATATTAGACGGGATACTCATTGAGTACACGTTATTTTCGTACTCATACTACAATTCTATGCATTTTTGTTGCACAGGCATATGTACCTCCAACAGCCTACGGGGCGTAGCAACACGGATGATTCGGGGACTAGGTGAGTTGCATTATTCGAGGTGGCCCGCAGCTAGTATAGTCCCTTCCAGTATATTGTATTTACTTTATGTCCATTGTATTCCGGATGGATGTTGTATTTTATTTCCTTCTTAGTAAATGCTCATGCACTTGTGACACCGGGTTCTGGGATAGTTTTAAAATATTTCGTATTAATTGCTTATTATTTAATTTAAATTGAAGCGGTTATCTTTTTTTTTATTTATAAAAATTGAAGGAAAATCTTAGTTTTCAAGATTGTTAAAATGAGAACTTCATCAAGTAATTGGGTTGGCTTGCCTGATAGCAGTGTCCGGCACCATCACGACCCTTAGAGGATTTTGGGTCGTGGCAACATGTTATCAGAGTACTAGGTTCCTAGGGTCTCACGAGTCATGAGCAAGTCTAGTAGAGTCTCGCGGATCGGTACAGAGACGTCTATACTTATCCTCGGGAGGCTGCATGACTGTTAGGAGTGCTTCCCTTCTTGATTCCTTATCGTGCGATTTGATCCTCGGAGGCGTATGCCTTTAATTCGTTCCTATTCAATCTTACGCGACGTAAACCGCTTGTTATAAATCGAGAATTGAAGAACCGTAATGGTACTACAGATGTGGTGCGGATGTTTCTTCTATGAGGGGAGGTCATTGTCCTAATTGAATGTACTAAGTTCGCTGGTGTTGCTATCTTATGCAATTCGCCTTTGGGGCAAGCTATTGTGAAATAGTATCGGAAATGCAGCTGTCAGATATCATAGGGTGCGGTAGTTCAGGGTTGAATCAGTGTTTCTAATGTCGCCGGTTCGAGAAAGACGACCTTCGGAAAGGTTTAAAGTTAGGAGCAATTGTGGGTTCAAGTGCCACGAAGATAGATTCTAATTAAGACAACAACTAAGCAACAAAGGATAAGGGAGGGCATGTGGGGAGTGTTAAGGTGGTTAAAATTTCTAGAAGGCCGAGTATAAGAGGCCAAGGGTCGAGTAGTCGATTAAGGGGATGAGTTCCGCCAAAGTGGGAGAGTGGCGGAGTTGCATATGGGCTTTGCAGTGGGATGACCACGTACCTTAAAAAGAGTTTGGAGTGATTTGAGAATATTAGTGATTGGTGATTGGGGTATACGGATTTAATTTGAAGTATGGGCTATTATGCGGTAGGAGATCCGATATAACAGGAAGGAGCTGCTTGAATGAAGAAGGATACAACATAACTTTGAATTGGAAGAATGTTGCCGCACATTTAATTGATGTCCACGGGGGGTGAATGGACTTGTGCAGCTGGAGAGTGAGCTTGGACTCAAGATGGGTTATTGATGTCGTAGTGATTGTACCCCGTGCAGCAGCGTTGGAAAATGTCGGGGAGTGATTTCTACAGGTGGGTCATTCTTGTGAGCAGGTTAGTGGTAGGGTGGTTGGCGAGGCTTCTGCGAAGAGTTATATTGGTTATACAGCGAAGGTATCGGTCGTGCGAATGTTGTTGATGATTCAGAGTATAAAAAGGGGGTTTCTACAGTAAGATATCGAGAATTTTGGCGGTTGATTGCGCAAGGTTATGTCAATAAGAGATTAAGAATCCTGGTGAACTCCAGAGTAGTGTAATAGTGGCTTCGAGCTAAGTGGGAGAGTCCCACCGTCTATGATTGGGTTGCATGGTTAACTACTTGCGAGGTTTCTGGTTATTAGCATATTGATAGGTTACTTCAGCTATGAGAAAAGAACATAAGTGGTAATTTGAGCAAAGGAATTATTTAAAGGTGTGCTATCGTTGGCCTTATTGGCCTATGTTCAGACTTGGGGAAGGGTTCAGGATTGTGCTTTGTAAAGATGCGGGTTCCAAGGGAAGAGATTCTGCCAGGTGCTTCACCAAGAGGGTATTCATGTGCTAGACGATTTATGGAATTAATTATATTCGGGGCCAAGTCAGAGCGGAGGGCTCTCAACAACGGTCCTAGTAAATTCAAAAGATAAAGTGTGATGCCTAATGATTTCGAGCCTATAGGTACGGTTAAGAATCAAGCTTGATAACAGCCTATGAGAAGAGATACATAATGTTCTATGATGTTTTGGCTTGCGATGTAGCAATTGGGAGGTACGAAATGGTTCATGGGATTTGAGACAACTGGTCTCGTGATTCAAGGTTACTCGGGACGAGTGCAGATGGAGTTATCGTTATTTCTAAGGAAATCGAGAATTAAATTAGAAGAAGGTAGTCTAATTAGCCATAGTTGAATTGGCATATTGGTGGTAGTAATCAGCTCCTTCAGCAAATTATGCAAGTGATTTGTGGCGATACGTGCGAGGCCTATCGGCCGCCGTAATTGATGCTATTCAGGAATATTCTTCCGTTACGGCCTGTTATGTGTAGGCGGATCCCGGAAGGGCTATGGTGGCTTAGACCACTACTTAGATATTTTCATATTCTACGGTTACGAGAATTCGCCTGTGTGTTGCTATGGTTCTCCTAAAGCGAGTTAAGTGAAAAGATTTTATATAATGAAGTGTTAGCCTAATAGTGGTTCCGAAGGTGTGATGAAAATTGTGTTCTATCGTATGTTGGCATGTTAGGTGCAGTGAGTGGTATGGGATTTGAAGTAAAGATCAAGGTACAACTCGGTGTGGACAAGGATGTCACGATATCAGATGAGCAGGAAATGAGTTTCGATGTTTAAGGTAAGTTGGTATTGTCTTCAGCGTCACCTGAGATCGGTGTTTTGTGAAAAAGGCTTTGCATCCTGGTTAATGATCCTTGATCGCTTTTCAGCGTTAGTGCAACCAGTGGTTTGGAGGTACGACCCAATTATTTGTTATGGTAGGTTGTAGGAGTGTGTCCCACAGGAAGATTGTACAAGTGTGGCAGGTAGTCACTTGATTGATTAAAGACTTAAACCAAGTATGAAGGTTGTGATAATATCGTTGATTTGAGAATATATGCCTGGAAGGCACTCGGTCTATTGAGTTGTGGATTGTGGATGATTTCTCCGACTATGATGGATGTTCTTATGTGTTATGAGCGGAAGATAAGTTATTATGGACCTTTGAAAGGCAATTAGCCTAGTTCAGTGCGATCAGAATCGGATTGAGGTCGATGGATGGATTTAAATGTGAATATGGGCTCTATATCAGGCCAAATGTGTTCATTTCAGTAATGCGCTCCTTATAGAGGAGTAGTTAGGGTGTTATTTCGTTGTTAGATATTTCATGTAGTGATATATTGCGTCGTGCGAATTGTGAGACGGCTTGGTGAATTCCTTGTGTGTTGAGGTTCTGCGTAGAGATGATGTTATATGAGCAGGATGGCTTTTGAGATTTCAAATCGTATATCACACCTTAGTTGTGCTTGAGTTTTGTGGCTTCTGGCACTATATGTCTCCCCAGGGATGGAATTATACACTTAGTGTGCTTGTGATGATACTCGGTGTATTATTGAAATGAGAAATCTAGCTCGGTGCGTGTCTCCTTATGCGAGTTTTATGGGTGGATCGGGTGGCACGCCGCCATGGTTATGTTGTTCGGATTGGGTTGCGCGCCGCAACAGTGTGAAGCTGAGTACAGTTCCTTGTATCTATTTTTATGTGTTTTGTTTCCAATTTTATGAGAAAAGCTTACATTAGCTGTGTGCCCGCGTTGCATGTATGATTTGCGAGATGGGTGTTTTTTAATTAAGTCGACCGCGTCGCATGTATGATTCGCGAGCGGTGTAGTTGAATTTCCTTCTCAAAGTTTGCTTTCCTTTATATCATGTTCGATATGGTAGCCTATTGGCACATTGTAGCATAAAATGGGACTTTTGGTCATGTCAGGGTGGCTTATTACCTGAACAGTTCGTACTGGGTGAGACGAGATCATTGAATTCGAGATCAGTGCAATCTGAGTATATGAAGTATATCAAGTAGCTAGACCATTGTTTGGTTCAGAATGAGGTGGTAGTTCTTGCCAGGAGTATAGACCCAATGAATTGTTGTTTCGAAAGTGGTTATGAATTTATACACATCTCATCCGTCGTGCCGGTATTGCAAGAGTTAGAACAAGACCTATGCATGCCATGCGGTGCAATGGGAGCATCAGATTTGTGGAATTTTGATTAAACTGATCAGAGAATGTTATTATGGTCCTATGAGTAAAATGGTGCAAGGTGTGAATTTAGCTAAGGTATGCAGTCACGTCTTGGTACTGTGTGTAGTGATTGATATGATGAGCGTATGTTGGAAAAAGGCCTAGCACATAATTTCGGATGTTGGAATTGGACTCTAAGGCTCATTTTCTGGAATAAAAGGAAATATCTTCAGAATTGATCGAGCTAATGTGCTCAACTGAGTTGTGGTAGCACGGGAAGGTGCATGCGGTGTTAAACGGTGATTTCAGACTACTTCAGTATAGTTCTCAGCACATTCGAGGACGAACGTATGTTTAAGTGGGAGAGAATGTAACGATCCGATCGGTCGTTTTGAGCCTTAGCGCATTGTTCATCAGTATGAGGCCATGAGCAGCTTCATTTCGGGTATTATGACTTGTATGCATGATCGGAATTGAATTTCGGGAAATTTGAAGTTGACTTGGAAGAGAATTCTCATTTCAGAAGCTTAAAGTTGAAAGAATTAACTAGGACGATATTTTTGAGTAAACGACCTTAGAATCAGGATCTGAAGGTTCCATCAGGTTCGTATGATAATTTCGGACTTGGGAGTATGCCCGGTTCGGGTTTTGGATAACCCGAGAGCTTTTTTGCGCCTATTGTGGAAGTTAGCATTTTTGAAGAAATTTCATAAGTTTGGCTTGAAGTGCATTTCAGTGTTATCGATGTCCGTTTAGGATTCCGAGTCTGTGAATAGCTCCGTATGGTGATTCTAGAGTTGGGAGTGCGATCGAAAGTGAATTCGGAGGTCCGCAGGTCATTTTGGTGTCATTTGGCTAAAGATAGAAATTTGAAGGTTTTTTGAGAAGTTTGACCGGAAGTGGACTTTTTGATATCGAGGTCGGAATCCGATTCCGGAAGTTGGAGTAGGTCCGTAATATCGAATATGACTTGTGCGCAAAATTTAGGGTCAATCGGACGTGATTTGTTAGGTTTCGGCATCGAATGTAGAAGTTCGAAATTTCAAAGTTCATAAAGCTTGAATTGGGGTGTAATTCATGGTTTTAGCGTTGTTTGATATGATTTTAGGTGTCACGACCCAAAATCCACTAAGGGTCGCAGTGGCACCGGACACCACTGTCAGGCAAGCCAACCGAAATACTCAATTAAATTCCCATTTTTGTATTGTCAAAATCGTTTTTCATTACACATTAAATAACGAATAATAAAATTTACGGAAACAACCGCGAAATCTCTAACAAACTTAACATTTAATAATCCAAAAAATCCTCCCAGAACCCGGTATCACAAGTGCATGAGCATCTACTAACAAGGAAATAAAATACAACATCCGTCCGGAATACAGTGGGCCAGGAGTAAATATAGTATACTGGAAGGGACTGTACTAGCTGCGGCCGTCTTGAATAATACAGCTCATCTAGTCCCAGAATCATCCGTGCTGCTACGCCCAGTAGGCCGCTAGAGTTACATACACCTGTGCAACAAAAATGCACAGAAGTGTAGTATGAGTACGTAAACAACGTATACTCAATGAGTATCCCGTCTAATCTCGAAGAAGTAGAGACGAGATGGTCGACTTCAACACTTACTAGTGGTCCAATAATGGGGCCAATAATACATTAAATCGTGGATTTCTATAAACATGATTTTATTTCAATGGAAGGAAACAAGTAAACAATTATTTCCTTTATAGGAAATTTCCAAAATTCCTCTTTCTTTATTATCCAAATATTTTCAAGACATGAAGAGGCATCAACAACTTTAATAAATTCAAGGAAGCAATACACGCATGCGCAAATCATGCCGAGGTCGACAGCCCGCTCCAACAGAAATATAAATTGTGCACTGCCGAGGGTCAAACGGCGCGAACCATAGATGCATCTATTTAATCTGCCGAGGTGTTCGGCCTGCTCAGAAAGTTAAACACACACATACAGTCTATCAAGAGTCCACACGGAGCAGTTATCCAAAGAAAGTCAATCCTCTTTTAACCATTTAAGAAATATGAAGTTTAATCCTTTTAGAAATTTATTTAATAATTCAATGTGATTTAAGCAATTCAAGCTGTCAATAAGTTTACGATTAAACCAAGTATAGCATGCTTTTGGGTCCTAGACTACCCGGACAATAGCATAATAGTAGCTACGCACGGACTCTCATCACCTCGTGCATACATAACCCCCACAAATAGGAGCACATAATCAATTAACCTATGGGGACAATTCCCTCTTACAAGGTTAGAAAGGAGACTCACCTCGCTCCGAAGATCTATAACCGGCATTCCACACTCTTCCGAAGACTCCAATCGATGCATAAATCTCCAACGCTAGTCAATAATAATACAAATCCATTAATATATACTTAATTGCTCCTAATGATCCATTTCACAGCAATTCCTAACCCCGATCGAAAAGTTGATGAAAATACCCTCGGGCCCACGTGCCAGAAATTTGAAATTTTTTGAAGATAAGGTTTACCCATAGCCTCAAGAACTCAAATATATAATTTACTCTCAATTTCATACCCAAAAATCGTGATCAAAATCCAAGAATATCAAATTTCTAGGTTTTCCACCAAAACCTCAAATTTATACTAATTTTAATGTTCAAATCCATACATAATTGATGTATTTACTCAAAATAGGTGGGAATAACTTACCTTATCATTGATGATGAAAATCCTCTCTTGAAACCCTCCAAGAATCGCCCAAGCCAAGAAAATATGAGAGGAAATGGCCAAAATCCGATTTTTAAAACAATTCTCTGCCTTCAGCATTTTCCGCTTCTGCGGAAGAATTTCCGCTTCCGTGGTCCCGCTTTTGCGGACCATCTGCCGCTTCTGCGGCTTCCACTAGGCCGCCCTTTTTTGCTTCTGCATTCCCCTTTTCGCAGATGCTGTCCCGCTTCTGCGGAACATTGACCGCATCTGCGATCCACGAGCCCCTGACAAAATCTGCTTCTACGCTCCTCCTTCCGCAGGTGCGGTCCCGCTTCTGCGGAAATATGACCGCATCTGCGGTCCCAGATCCCTTCACCTCCAACCGCTTCTGCGGTTCCCTTTTCCGCTTCTGTAGAGCCGCTTCTGTGGTTAACCCACCACAGAAGCGATTATACCATCAACCAGACCCTTAAGCTATATTAAATTCCAAATTTCGATCCGTTAATCACCCGGAATCCACCCGAGGCCCCCCGGGACCTCAACCAAACATACCAACCAATCCCAAAACACATTACAGACTTGCTCGAGGCGTCAAATCACATCAAACAACGCTAAAATCATGAATCAACCTCCAATCCAAGCTTTAAGAACTTTAGAACTTCCAACTTCTACTTTCGATGCTTAAACCTATCAAATCACGTCCGATTGACCTCAAATTTTGCGCACAAGTCATATTTGACATTACGGACCTACTCCAGCTTTCAGAATTGGATTCCAACCCCGATATCAAAAAGTCCACTTCCGGTCAAACTTCTCAAAAACCTTCAAATTCCTATCTTTTAGCCAAATGGCTTCAAAATGACCTACGGACCCCCGAATTCACTTCCGATCGTGCTCCCAACTCCAGAATCACCTTACGGAGCTATTCACAGACTCGGATTCCCAAACGGACATCGATAACGCTAAAATGCACTTCAACCAAAACTTATGAAATTTCTTTCAAAATGCTAACTTCCACAATAGTCGCCAAAATGCTCCCGGGTTATCCTAAACCCGATCCAGGCATACGCCCAAGTCTGAAATCATCATACGAACCTGCTGGAACTTTTAGATCCCGATTCCAAGGTCATTTACTCAAAATTCCAATCCTAGTTAATTCTTTCAACTTTAAGCTTTCGAAATGAGAATTCTCTTTCCAAATCGACTCTAAACTTCCCAAAACTTAATTCCGACCATGCGTACAAGTCATAATACTTGAAATGAAGCTGCTCATGGCCTCTAACCGCTGAACGACGCGCTAGAGCTCAAAATGACCGGTCGGGTCGTTACATTCTCTCCCACTTAAACATACGTTCGTCCTCGAACGTGCTGAAAACTACACTGGAGTAGTCTGAAATCACTGTTCAACTTCTCATGCACCTTCCTGTGCTACCACAACTCAGTTGAGCACATCAGCTCGATCAATTCTGAAGATATTCCCTTTTATTTAAGTAATTAAGCCTTAGAGCCCAATTCCAACATCCGAAATTCTATGACCGACTTATTTCCAACATACGACCACCATATCAATCACTACACACTGTACCCAAACATGACTGCATAACTTTTCTGAATTCACACCTTGCATCACTTTACTCACCGGACCACAATAACATTTTCTGATCAACTTAGTCGAAATTCCACAAATCTGACGCTCCCATTACACCTCATGACCTACATAGGTCTTGCTCTACTTCTTACAATACCGCCACGACGGAAGAGATGTGCAGAAATTCATAATCAACTGTCGAGTCAACCAATTATTGAGTCTATACTTCTAACAAGAACAATTACCTCATTCTGAACCAAATAATGATCTTTGGTCCTTAATATATTTCACGTAATCAGATTGCACTGATCCTATATCCAACAATCTCGTCTCACCCAGTACGAACTGCTCAGGCAACAAGCCACCCTGACATGACCAAAAGTCTCATATGATGCCACAATGTGCCAATAGGCTACCAATTAGAATGCGATACAAAGGAAAACGAACTCTGAAAGGGAATTTCAATTACCCCACTCGCGAATCATACATGCGACGCGGGCGCACAAATAATATGAGTTTCCTTCAGAAAATAGGAAACAAAACAGAATAAACAGATATGGGGAACTGTACTGAACATCACACTATTGCGGCGCGCAATCCGATCCGAGCAATCATAACCATGGCGGCATGCCACCCGATCCACACAACATAGCCATGGCGGCGTGCCACCTGATCCAAATAACATACCCATGGCGGCGTGCCATCCGATCCACACAACATAACCATGGCAGCGTGCCACCCGATCCACACGTAGAACTCACATAAAGAGATGCATATCGAGCTAAATTGCTCATTTCAATGAAATATCGAATATCGTTCATAAACACGCTAAGTGCATTATACCATTTCCCTGGGGAGACATATAACGCTATAATCCACAAACTCGAGCACAACTGAGGTGCGATAGACGATCCAAATCTCAAGAGCCATCCTGCTCATATAACATCATCTTTATGCGGAACCTTCAACACATAAGAAATTCAACAAGCCATCTCACAACTCACATGGCGCAATGTATCATTGCATGAAATATCTGGCAACGAAATAACACCCTGACTACTACTCCGTAAGGAGCATATTACTGAAATGAACATGTTTGGCCTGATATGGAGCCCATATTCACACTTGAATCCATCCACCAACCTCAAGCCGATTTTGATCGCCCTGAACTAGGCTAATTACCTTTCAAATCCCATAATAACTCCTCTTCCGCTCATAACACATAAGAACATCCATCATAGTCGGAGAAATCATCCGCAGTCCATCACTCAATATACTGAGTGCCCTCCAGGCATATATTTCTCAAATTAACGGTATTACCATAATCCTCATACTTGGTTTAAATCTTAAATCAATCAAGTGACTACATGCCATACTTATACAATGTTCTTGTGGAACACGCTCCCAAAACCTTCCGAAACACATAACAGGTCCGTACATCCAAACCACCGGCCGCGCTAACACTGAAAAGCGATCAAGGATCCTTAACAGGATGCAAAGTCCCCTTTTTTACAAAACACCGATCTCAGGTGACACTGACGACAATACCGACTTACTTTAAACATCAAAACTCCTTTCCTGCTCATCCGAGCTCGTGAGATCCTTGTCAGCTCGGAACTGCAACCCTGACCCTCACTTCAAATTCCATATCACTTGCTGTACCCAATATGCCAATATACGGTAGAACACGACTCTTCATCATAATTCCAGAATCACTAATAGATTAATACTTCATTATATAAAAACTTTTCACTTAACTCACTTAAGGAGATCCATAGTATCACACAGGCGAATTCTCATAACCGTAGAATATGTAAATCTCTAAGTAGTGGTCTAAGCCGCCATAGCCTTCAGGGATTCATCTACACATAATGGGCCATAACAGTATAATGCTTCTGAATAACATCAATTACGGCGGCCGACAAGCCTCACACGTATCGCCACAAATCACATGCATAACTTGATCACGCTGAAGGAACTGATCTCTACCACCAATATGCCAACTAAACGATGGCTAACCAATCTATCTTCTTTTGATTTACCCAGATTGCCTTAGAAACGATAACAACTCCATTCAACACTTACCACACTCTATCTGCACTCGTCCCGAGTGACCTTGAATCACGAGACCATGCTGTCTCAAATCCCACGAACCATTTCATACCTCCCAATTGCTACATCGCAAGCCAAAACATCACAGAACATTCTGTGCCTCTTCTCATAGGCTGCTAACAAGCTTGATTCTTAACCGTACCTATACGCTCGAATTTATTAAGCATCACACCTCATCTTGTGAATTTACTATGACCATTGTTGAGAGCTACCTGCTCTGACTTGGCCCCGAATTTAATCAACTCCATGAGTCTTCTATCACATGAATACCCTCTTGGAAAAGAACCCGCCGAATCACTTCCCTTAGAACCCGCATCTATACGAAGCAAAATCTTGAATCTTTCCCCAAGCCTGAAAATGGGCCAATAAGGCCAACGATAGCCTACCTTTAATAATTCCTTTGCTCAAATTACCACTTACGGTCATTTCCTGTAGCTGAAATAGCCCATCGATATGCTAATAACCAAAAATCTCGCAAGTAGTTAACCATGCAACCCAATTATAAGCGGTGGGACTCTCCCGCTTAGCTTGAAGCCATTATTTCACAAATCTGGAATTCACCTGTCCTATTTATCTCTTATTGACATAACCTTGCGCAATCAACCGCCAAAATTCTCAAAATCTTTCTGTAAAACCCCCTTTTATACTCTGAATCATCAACCACATTTGTGCGATCGATTTCATTGTTGTATATTAGCCCATACTTCCAATTAAACACGTAGGCTTCAATTGTCAGCCACTAAAATCCCAAATCATTCCAAATTCTCCTTAAGGCGCATAGTCATCCTACCACCAAGCCTATATGCAACATCCGCCATTCTCCCACTTTGGGCAAACTCACTTCTTTAATCAACTACTTGACCTTTGCTTCATACACCTGGCCTTCTAGGAATTTTAGCCACCGTCTGACACTTTCCACACATCTTTCCTCATCCTTTGCTGCTCAATTGTTGCCTTAAATAAAATCTATCTTCACCGCACTTGATCAACAAATCGCGACTAACTTCAACTTTCCGAAGATCATCTTTCTCGAGCTGCCAATATTAGAAATGCCGATTCAATCCTGAACCACCCTACTTCGCGATGTCTAACAGTCGTTTCTCCAATATTATTCCTCAATGCCCTACCCCAAGGCGAATTGTAGAAGACCATAACACCGGCAAATTTAGTACATTCAGTAAGGATCACGACACCGCATTGTAGAAGAAAACTCCGCTACGCTAGCAAATACCGAGTCTCGATACCTCATCAACCCAAACCTGAACATTCTCTGCCCGATTGCCTTTCCCCTACAGGGAATAAAACACCAAATTTCTAGATCATGCACTGAGTAAACCTCCCTTCAATTCATTCACTTCCTCAACACATAGGTAAACGTCCTACCATCATATCAATACCGCGAAACAATCGTTCATAAGCATCATGACAACTTGTGCCTAACCTCAGAACTCTCAGAATTACCGCTACTGAGCTTGAAATAATAAAATTCCCTTCCACAAGGCGATGATAATAGTCCGATCAACTATACCGGGAGAAACATCCCACACCACATCTGTAGTGCCATTAAAATTCTTCAATTCTCCATTTATAACAAGCGCTTCGCGTCGCATAAGATTGAGTAGGAAAGAAACAAAGGCATAAGCCTCACAGGAATCAAATCGCACGATAAGGAATCAAGAAGGGAAGTACTCCTAACAGCCCTGTAGCCTCTCGAAGATAAGTACAGATGTCTCCGTACCGATCCGCGAGACTCTACTAGACTTTCTCATGACTCGTGAGACCTAAGGGAACCTAGTGCTCTGATACCATATTGTCACGACCCAAAATCCACTAAGGGACGTGGTCGCGCCGGACACCACTGTCAGGCAAGCCAACCGAAATACTCAATTAAATTCCCATTTTTGTATTGTCAAAATTATTTTTCTTTACGCATTAAATAACGAATAATAAAATTTACGGAAACAACCGTGAAATCTCTAACAAACTTAACATTTAATAATCCAAAAATCCTCCCAGAACCCGGTGTCACAAGTGCGTGAGCATCTACTGACAAGGAAATAAAATACACATCCGTCCGGAATATAGTGGACCGGAAGTAAATACAGTATACTGGAAGGGATTGTACTAGCTACAGCCGTCTCGAATAATGCAGCTCATCTAGTCCCAGAATCATCCGTGCTGCTACGCCTAGTAGGCCGCTAGAGTTACATATACCTGTGCAACAAAAATGCATAGAAGTGTAGTATGAGTACGTAAATAACGTGTACTCAGTGAGTATCGCATCTAATCTCGTAGAAGTAGAGACGAGATGGTCGACTTCGACACTTACTAGTGGTCCAATAATAGGGCCAATAATACATTAAATCGAGGATTTCTATAAACATGATTTTATTCCAATAGAAGGAAACAAGTAAACAAATATTTCTTTTATAGGAAATTTCCAAAATTCCTCTTTCTTTATTATCCAAATATTTTCAAGCCATGAAGAGGCATCAACAACTTTAATAAATTCAAGGAAGCAATACACGCATGCGCAAATCATGCCGAGGTCGATGGCCCGCTCCAACAGAAATATAAACTGTGCACTATCGAGGGTCGAACGGCGCGAACCATAGATGCATATATTTAATCTGCCGAGGCGTTCGGCCTGCTCCAAAATTTAAACACACACAGACAGTCAATCAAGAGTCCACATGGAGCAATTATCCAAAGAAAGTCAATCCTCTTTTAACTATTTAAGAAATATGAAGTTTAATCCTTTTAGAAATTTATCTACTAATTCAATGTGATTTAAGAATTTCAAGTTGTCAATAAGTTTACGATTAATCCAAGTATAGCATGCTTTTGGGTCCTAGACTACCCGGATAATAGCATAATAGCAGCTACGCACGGACTCTCGTCACCTCGTGCATACGTATCCCCCACAAATAGGAGCACATAACCAATTAACTCACCTATGGGGATAATTCCCTCTTACAAGGTTAGAAAGGAGACTCACCTCGCTCTGAAGATCTATAACCGGCATTCCACACTCTTCCGAAGACTCCAATCGATGCACAAAGCTCCAACGCTAGCCAATAATAACACAAATCCATTAATATATACTTAATTACTCCTAATGATCCATTTCATAGCAATTTCTAACCCCGATCGAAAAGTTAACGAAAACGCCCTCAGGCTCACATGCCCGAAATTTGAAAATTTTCAAAGATAAAGGTTACTCATAGCCTCACGAACTCAAATATATAATTTACTCTCAATTTCATACCCAAAAATCGTGGCCAAAATCCATGAATATCAAATTTCTAGGTTTTCTACCAAAACCTCAAATTTATACTAATTTCAATGCTCAAATCCATACATAGTTGATGTATTTAACTCAAAATAGGTGGGGATAACTTACCTTATCATTGATGATGAAAATCCTCTCTTGAAACCCTCCAAGAATCGCCCAAGCCAAGAAAATATGAGAGGAAATGGCCAAAATCCGATTTTTAAAACAATTCTCTGCCTCCAGCATTTTTTGCTTATGCGGAAGAATTTCCGCTTCCGTGGTCCCGCTTTTACGGACCATCTGCCGCTTCTGCAGCTTCCACTAGGCTACCCTTTTTCGCTTCTGCGTTCCCCTTTTCGCAGATGCGGTCCCACTTCTGCGGAACATTGGCCTCATCTACGGTCCACGAGCCCCTGATAAAATCCGCTTCTGTGCTCCTCCTTCCGTAGGTGCGGTCCCGCTTCTACGAAAATATGACCGCATCTGCGGTCCCAGCTCCTTTCACCTCCAACTACTTCTACGGTTCCCTTTTCCGCTTTTGCGGTTAACCCACCGCAAAAGCGATTATACCAGCAACTAGACCCTTCAACTATATTAAATTCCAAATTTCGATCCGTTAATCACTCAGAATCCAGCCGAGGCCCCCCGGGACCTCAACCAAACATATCAACCAATCCTAAAACACATTACGGACTTGCTCAAGTACTCAAATCACATTAAACAATGCTAAAATCATGAATCAACCTCCAATCCTAGCTTTATGAACTTTAGAACTCCCAACTTCTACTTTCGATGCTTAAACCTATCAAATCACGTCTGATTGACCTCAAATTTTGCACACAAGTCATATTTGACATTACGGACCTACTCCAGCTTTCGGAATCGAATTCCGACCCCAATATCAAAAATTCCACTTCCAAAAACCTTCAAATTCCTATCTTTTAGCCAAATGGCTTCAAAATGACCTACGGACCCCCGAATTCACTTCAGATCGCGCTCCCAACTCCAAAATCACCTTACGGAGTTATTCACAGACTTGGAATCCCAAACAGACATTGATAACACTAAAATACACTTCAACCCAAACTTATGAAATTTCTTTCAGAATGCTAACTTCTATAATAGTCGCCAAAACGCTCCCGATTTATCCTAAACCCGATACGGGTATACGCCCAAGTCTGAAATCATCATACGAACCTACTAGAACTTTCAGATACCGATTTTGAGGTCATTTACTCAAAATTCCAATCCTAGTTAATTCTTTCAACTTTAAACTTTCGAAATGAGAATTCTCTTTCCAAATTGACTCTAAACTTCCCGAAACTTAATTTCGACCATGCGCAAAAGTCATAATACCTGAAATGAAGTTGCTTATGGCCTTAAACTGCTGAATGACATGCTAGAGCTCAAAACGACCGATCGGGTCGTTACATGAGGCATCGAGCAAGTCCGAAATATGTTTTAGGGCTGGTTGGTAGGTATGGTTGAGGTCCCGGGGGCCTCGGGCGTGTTTCAGATGCTCATCGGATCGATTTTTGCCTTGTGAGGATTGCTGGTTTTCTGGTATAAGTGCAGCAAGTTTTTACTCTATGCAATCGTGAGAGAGGTTCTGCGATCGCATAGAGCTAGAGTTAAGGGAGCTGGAATTTGGCCTATGCGATTGTAGGAGGTGCAATGCAATCGCAAAGGAGGAAGGCTGGGGCTTATGCGATCGCAGGGTTGGTGTCGCGATCGCACAGAAGGAATTAGGGAGGTAGTAGAGTTGGCCTATGCGATCGTGGGGCTATATTTGCGATCGCATAGAGGGGTTGCCTGCGCAGTGTTCTTTTAAAAATCGGGTTTTGGCTTATTTTCACTTTATTTCTTCCATGGGAGCCAATTTTGGAGCAACTTTGGAGTGTTATTTTCATCACCAAGCATGAGGTAAGTGATTTCTACTGGTTTTGAGTTAAATATAAGTTTTATATATGGATTTAGACATTGAAATTTATAGAAAACTTGGGGTTTGAGGGAAAATCTAGAAAAGTAGTATTCTTGGATTTCTACCACGATTTTGGGTATGGAATTTAGGGTAAATATATATTTGAGTTTGTGAGGTTATGGGTAAACTTATTCTTCAAAAAATTTAGAAATCCGGGCACGTGGGCCCGAATGCATTTTTGTCAACTTTTCGATTGGGGTTAGGAATTGTTATAAATTGGGTTGTAATGAATAATTGAGTATATATTAATGAATTGCTATCATTATTGGCTAGCTTTGGAGTTTTGTTCATCGGTTCGAGTCTTCGGAAGAACATAGAATGCCGTTTATGGATGTTCGGAGCGAGGCGAGTCTCCTTTCTAACCTTGTAAGAGGGAATTTGTCCCCATAGGTGAATTAATTGGTTATGTGCTCCTAATTGTGGGGGCTACGTACGCTCGAGGTGATGAGAATCCGTGCGTAGCTACTATTATGCTATTGTCCGGGTAGTCTAGGACCCAAAAGCATGCTATACTTGGATTAATTGTAAACTTATTGACAACTCGAATTTCTTAAACCACATCGAATTAATAAATAATTTCAAAAAGGATTAAACTTCTTTTCTTGAATTGTTAAAAGAGAAACTGGCTTTTATTTGAATAAATATTCCCCGATAAATTCTTAATTGGCTATCTGAGCATGTATTTTTATGTGTACCTGCGTCGCACGTATGATTCGCGAGCAGGGGAATTATTTATTTTATGTTGACCGTGTCGCATGGATAGTTCGCGAGAGGGGTAATAGATGCATCTATGGTTTGCGCCGTTCGACCCTCAATAGTGCATAGTTTATTTTCTGTTGGATCGGGCATACGCCTCGGCGTGAATTGCGCATGCTTGTATTGTTTGCTTTGAGATTATTTGAGATTGATATTTGCTCTCCCCGACTTGAGATAATTGAAAACTAATGGAGTATGAATCCGGAGACCTTCAGCATAAAAAGGAACTTTTACCTATTCATCACTTATTGAAATTACTGTCAACCTTAATAAATCCATGACTATTCGCATTAATAATATGTTGTTATTGGACCTCTAGTTAGTGTCGAAGTCGACCATCTCGTCTCTACTTCTTCAAGATTAGACGGGATACTCATTGAGTACACGTTGTTTTTGTACTCATACTACACTTCTGTGCATTTTTGTTGCACAGGCATATGTAGCCCCAGCGGCCTACGGGGCATAGCAGCACGAATGATTCGGGGACTAGGTGAGTTGCATTATTCGAGGCGGCCCGCAACTAGTATAGTCCCTTCCAGTATATTGTATTTACTTTCTGTCTACTATATTTCGGACGAATGTTATATTTTATTTTCTTATTAGTAAATGCTCATGCACTTGTGACACCGGGTTCTGGGATGGTTTTGAAATATTTCGTATTAATTGCTTATTATTTAATTTAAATTGAAGCGGTTATCTTTTTTCTTTAATTTATAAAAATTGAAGGAAAATATTAGTTTTCAAGATTGTTAACATGAGAACTTCATCAAGTAATTTGGTTGGCTTGCCTGAGTTTTATGCTCTTGACACTTTTAATGACTAATCTTTGATTCTCTTTATTATCTCAGCTGGGATTTTTCAATTTCAGGTAAGCTTTTCTCTCAATTTTTGATTTAATCTTCTTCTAATTATTTTCAAATTTCTCAATTTCAATTTCATGGGCGAAATTCATAGTTTTTTTTTTCTACAATGTTCTTGTTCATCGGTTAGTCTCCTTACTTTTGCTCCTCTCTTTCATCCTTAAAATGTTCCTTTAGCATGATCTTTTTATTTTTCTTCAGATTTTCAAAGACTATTTTTCTCAATTCTTTATATTTTCTAAGCTGGGTTGTTCTAATTTCTGGTATGATTTTTCTCAACTTTTGCCCCAATTTCTTCCAATTTGTCTTTAGACTTTCGAATTTCATTCCTGAATTTATGGCTGATGTCTGTAATAGGGAAAGGGGTAGAGCTTCGGAAGGTTTGCTATGCGTAAAATATAGTTGGGAAATCGAAATAGATTACGATGAACAAATAGATTATAGTAGTAATTTCATTTGCTTTTGACTTCTTTTTGACTTTCGATAAATGTTCCTTCAAATTTTATTATACCAATTTGATGGTACATCTTTTCATTTTTATTGACTAAAAAGTTAACTTTCTATTTTCATCTCCAGTAAATTCTTCCATTCACTCTTCTTTGTTACTATTTTTCATAGAAGCTTTATTATAGCTATCGATTGATTGAAAATTTTATAATTATAGATGAGCATGTTTTTAAAATATTCTGCTTCTTATAGTCACATAAGTTTTTTTTTGAGTGAGTGCATTTTAATTGGTGTTACTTCAA
This sequence comes from Nicotiana glauca, assembly GCA_026770625.1. Classification (NCBI taxonomy): domain Eukaryota; kingdom Viridiplantae; phylum Streptophyta; class Magnoliopsida; order Solanales; family Solanaceae; genus Nicotiana; species Nicotiana glauca. The sequence goes on along the minus strand of MU771645.1, from coordinate 34,459 downwards.
CTTCAGTATTCTTTGACCAAAGAGTGATCATCTAGGTTGCGCGAGGAGTCAATGTTGCTTAATCTCCTTTTTTACACGATAAGAAAGAATTTGGGTTCACAATGCATCTTCATGCTCAACATGATGCACCAACCTCGAGAAGTTTTACTTCCAATCTTATAGAGTTCCTGATGGTGCTTTCGGTTGAGAAGTCGGATGGTGCTTACTCTAAATTTTGGTTGAGAACTCCGATTGCATGCATTCATACAGTCAATTGATAATGAAGTATTTGCAGTTACATGAAATTTTACCTCTGCACGATTGATGTTTTCTTTAAGAAACGCAACTAAGGAAGTTTTCATTAAAAACTTTTTGCATTACTTAATTAGTTTAACTTTTCAGCAAATAATTTGACTGTGATTACAAATTTTTAAGAGCCGAGTGAATCATGAATTATAGTTTTTGGGTTGGTGATCTCTTCTAATATAATAAATTTATGATATAGATGGTAAAGTTTTTCACCTTTCCTCTTGCCCTGGTAAGCTATATATTTGTGACAGATTATTGTAAACTGTTATTATTATTAATTTTTGCCAAGAGCATTAAATTGAATCTCTTCTTGCTTTTCAGGAAATAATGTACATATAGAGCGAGAATTTCTTTCACACATACCTATCGTTTCCTTAAAGTGGATTTACAAGGCATGTATCGATGTTTTACGACTAGTATGAATGACTCCTTTACTTTTTATTACTTTGAGCTATTGGGAATTTATTTTTACGCAAATAACTGTAAAAAAAAAGAATCTATCCGATAATCCTTTGTGATTTTCACCGATTATTTTTCGAGGTTGATAATTTTTTTTAAAATTAAATAGACTGTAGAAAAGCTGTGCAATATGCTTTCTTGTTACTGATGCACACCTTTAAAAAAATAATACTTCTCATTTCCTTTTCAATATATGTGCTTGTATACCATTTAGAACTATATCGTACATCGCTATTATGAGAAAAATAGTCTTGTGACTGTTAATGATTCTCCAGGTAATTGAGTTTAGTTATTGGAACTACTAAGACCTGGCTTTGTTTGTTGTTAAAATATTTTTGGGTAGTTTAGAAGACAACATTTGTGAAAAGGTTCAAGTGAAGCAATATCTTATTGTCAAGTCACTGAGAAGAAGCCTACTAGATTATCGAGTTTCAACTACTTTAGTCAAGGCAGTTAACTATCATGATAGGTTCCTTTATTTCATGCACTTTTGGTTCATAACTCTTAGCTTTAGTTGAATTCTAAAACGTTGTTGAAACCAACATTGCTTCATTTAAGTCTGGTCCTTAATTTGTCATTTTGGTTTGATTTTCATATCTCGGTACATGCTGCTTTGTACTGAGATATTTTCCAGGATCACAAGAAAGTCTTTGTGTTGTGAATGACAGGTTCGGCGAGATCTAACTGCCAAATAATACTGGCTTATTTTTTTGCTAAATACCTCACTCTAAACTATGTTTAGAGTATTTCAATAATCCAAAGATCATCTCTTTGTCAAATTTTCCCATTTCTCAGATTAAAAGTCTACACTTCCTCTACTTTTTCGTTTAGGTCATGTGCTCATTGTAACTTCCTATAATAAATCCCATCAACTTACCTCAAATAACTTGCTTCAACTGAATAAATAGAACAATATCATGTCAAGAGGGTAAAACTTGTCTAATCAATTTATTTAGTTGGTTCAACCAGGCCCTGTAACTAGCTTTGTATTTTTTTGGATTGTGTCTGCTCCTTAGTTACTCAGTAACTTTTTGTATATAAGCTGCCACATTTTTATTGTATAGTTTTTGCTATACATCTTCTTGATGCCATGTAATGAAATTATCTTACTTCATCAAAAAATGAGGGTAAAACTAGCGGGAACAGAGTTTTAATAAATTAGAATTTTTATCAGTACAACTCAAAGATATTAGAATTTTGAATTTTTTATGAAATGGATTGGCTTAGGATCTCGTGGACTGAATTGCGTATAGAATGTTGTGTCAATTGTATTACATTCTTTTTCAATACTTAAATGATTAATCATGCCTGCTTGAAAGAAAGAACCACACAATAAGAAAGAAGTTTTATTACTTATTAGTTACAAAGCTAATAATCTAAATTTTTAAAAAATTAGAGCATGACTTCCATATCTTTTTGAGGAATTACACGGAAAAAAATATATCCCTGAACGAAAGGACATGGAAGTTAGATAATGTAAGGCCTGAAGAAATCTGTTTTTTTCGATATCTTTTCTTTGAGGAGCGCTTCTTTGCAATAGTGTACTACTGAACTTTCACCTGGCTAAGTAAATCTTTTGGCTCATTGATTTTTAGTTTGTAAATAATACTACCTAATTTAATTTGTGAAGCTTTTTTCTTTCTTTTTTTTTTTAACTGTTTTTTGGCTAAAATTATTATATGGAATATTGTTATGATATTTCTTATATCACTGTTCTTATTTGGTTGATTTGCTTTGAAGTTGACCATGAATATGAGCACTTCTGAATCATTATTCAATTCTTCAAACTTATGAACTTGTTCAATTCTTTTATTTTGCAGAGGATAAGAACTAAGTGAAGTAACAACTTTCATATCTTCGGGATTTAGAACCTATTGGAGCTCTGTCAACCAGTGATGATCCAAGCTGTTTTTTCTATTTTTTGATATTGGATTGTTAGCATGCTTTTCTTTTGTGCTTCAAAAAATCGATTCGACTTCTGACCAAAGTTGAAGTTATTTATTATTTTAGATTATCTTGATCACTCTCATCTTTCTTTTGACTTTCTAATTGATGGAAAGATATGAACTTGTTCTTCATTCTCAACTAAAGAATACTTTCTTTTGGTTAAAATATAATCCTCCATAAAAGTATACATGAAAAATTATACCAAAAACATCAGAGTTTAGTTTATTTCTTCCATGTAATATAAGAAAGTTATCAAGGTTCAGATATGTACAAGTTTTCTATTTGTTCTTGCGTCTTTGTAATGTACGACTTTAAATGTTCCTTTGCTACTATTTGCTAAGGATTATTTTATGCTTCGCTTTTGTGTGTTTCAACAGAGTTATTTTTCACATGTCCTATAACAGTGTAGAGCAATATCAGACACAAGTAAAGAAAATTTAAAGTATTGGGCCAGTGCTCAACACAGGCATACCTCACCTAGTTTTAGAGTAAAAAACAAAAATACTTACCAACACTTTTTATAATAAACTACTAATTGAAATTAATTTATATAAAAAAATATTATATGTCGCCGCCGCCTCTGGTTGCTTCGATTAACCGGTAAATTTTCCAATCTCAGCAATAACATACTGGAGAAGACCGTAAATTTATACTGTAGTCGTAAATTGGATTTTTAGATATTTGATTAGTTTTTACCAGATCTGTAATCTGTTAGTCTTATTTTTCCAGTTAAGTCATTTTTCTCCAGCTCTTTGTTGAAAAAAAAAGGAAAAAATAAATAAATTTAGTTGACTAATAATAGAGTGGAAATATTATATTTTGTAGTGGATGTCTATAACTCCTAAAGAAGTTACTCCCACTATTCTTCTCCATTATGTATATAACTCCCACTACTTCTCACCATTATAGTTGTAACTACCACACCTTCATAATGTCACAACCCAAAATCCACTAAGGGTCGTGGTGGCGCTGGACACCTCTGTCAGGCAAGCCAACAAAATTATCAATTGAATCCTCTTTTAATACTTTCGAAAATCTAAGATTTTTCCTCCCATTTTTCATAAATAAAAGATCACTACTCGAATTCAAATTTAAAAATGACAATTAGTACAATCCTTCGAAGTCCATCCCAGAAACCCGGTGTCACAAGTGCATGAGAAACTATCGATAAGGAAAGTAAAATACAACACCTTTCCGAAATACAGTGGACAGGGAATAAATAATAAAAATGCTGAAAGAAACTACACTAGCTGCGGTCGTCTCAAACAATGCAGTTCACCTAGTCCCAGAGTCATCCATGCTGCTACGTCCAGTAAGCTGCTAGAGGTAAATATGCCTGTGTACAAAAATACACCGAAGTGTAGTATGAGTACGTAATCAACGTGTACTCAGTGAGTATCCCGTCTAATTTCGAAGGAGTAGAGACGGGATGGCCAACTCCGGCACTCACTAGAGGTCAATTAACAATATTCTAGAAATGCGAGAAAAATCATGGATTTATAAAGTGTTCATATTCGTGAAGCCAGAAAACAGGTAAACACCTTCAACAATTAAGCAAGAGCTTCCAAGGTTTATTCTTTATTATCTTATCAATTTATATCAAGCCACGAAGGGCCAAATCCACATTTACAATTCTCAAGCGACAAATAACATGCGCAAATCACACCGGGGCGACGGCCCAATCAAACAGGAATATAAACTGTACACTGCCGAGGGTCGAGTGACCCGAACCAATAGATGCATCTATTTAAATCTGCCGAGGCGTTCGGCCCGTTCCATAAATAAACACATACCCTGCTTGCGAATCATGCATGCGATGCAGGTACACATAAAATACATGCTCAAGTAGCGAATTAAGAATTTATCGGGGATATTTATCCGAATAAGATAATTTATCTTTTTAACGATTCAAGAAAATGATGTTTAATCTCTTTTTAAATTCATTTACTAATCAAAGGTGATTTAAACAATTCAAGCTATCAATGGGTTCATAAATAACCCAAATATCACATGCTCATGGGTCCTAACTACCCAGACAATAGCATAATAGTAGCTATGCATGGACTTTTGTCATCGCGTGCGTACGTAGCCCCCACATATAGGATCACATAATCAATTATTTCACCTATGGGGTAAATTCCCCCTCACAAGATTAGAAAGGAGACTCACATCGCTCCGAAGACTCATAATCGGCATTTCACATTCTTCTGAAGGCTTGAACCAACGCACAAAGCTCCAAAACTAGCCAATTAACGACAAACTAATGAGAACATGCTCAAATACTTGTTAACAATTTAAATTATGCAAATTCCCAACTCCGCTTAGTGAAATGACCAAAATACCCTCGAGCCCATATGCCCGGATTCCGAAATTTCTGGAAGACAATGGTTACCCTTGACCTTAGGAACTCAAATATATAATTTTCTCTTAATTCCATACTCAAAATCGTGGCTAAATTCCAAGAATATAATTTTCTAGGTTTTCCTCCAAAACCTAAATTTTACACTAATTTTCATGCTTAAATCCATATATAATTGATGTATTTTAACTCAAAAGTGATGGGGATAACTTACCTTAACATTGACGATAAAATCCCCTCTTGAAGCTCCCCCAAAATCGCCCAAGCCATGAAGAAATGGGAGAAATGAACTCAATCCCACGATTTAAATCAACCTCACTGCTCCAGGTACTTCCGCTTCTGCGAAAAAATACCGCATCAGCGGTTTCGCTTTTGCAGACAATCCGCCGCTTCTGCGGCTTCCCCTGGCCTAGCACCTTTCCGCTTCTGTGACGTGCCAACCGCAGATGCAGTCCCGCTTCTGCGGACCTTTGACCGCATCTGCGGTCCTCCCCAACATACTCCCAACCGCTTCTGCGATCATTTCTCCGCAGATGCGGTCTCGCTTCTGCGGAACCTTGACCGCATCTGCGGTCCTCAAGCCTTGGACAAAAAACCGCTTCTGCGGCTCCCCGCCCGCTTCTGCAGTGCCGCTTCTGCGGTCAAACAACCGCAGAAGCGAAAATACCAGCAACCATATGCCTTCAGCTCTCTTCCAAATTCTAATTTCGATCCGTTAACCACCTGGAATCCACCCGAGGACCCTGGGACCCCAACCAATCATATCAACCAGTCCCAAAACATATTACGGAGTTGCTCGAGACCTCAAATCACATCAAACAATGCTAAAATCATCAATCGACCTCCAATCCAAGCTTTATGAACTTTAAAATTTCCAACTTCTATTTCCGACGCTTAAACCTATCAAATCACGTCCGATTGACCAAAAATTTTTCACACAAGTCATATTTGACATTACGGACCTACTCCAACTTTCGGAATCGGATTCTGACCCCGATATCAAAAAAGTCCACTTCCGGTCAAACTTCTCAAAAACTTTCAAATTTCTATCTTTAGCCAAATGGCTTCAAAATGACTTACGAACCTCTGAATTCACTTTCGATCGCGCTCCCAACTCCAGAATCACCTTACGGAGCTATCCACAGTCTCGGAATCCCAATCGGATATTGATAACACTGAAATGCACTTCAACCCAAACTTATGAAATTTCTTTCAAAATGCTAGTTTCCACAATAGGCGCCAAAACGCTCCCGGGTTATCCAAAACCCAATCCGGGCATATGCCCAAGTTCGAAATCATCATACAAACCTGCTGAAACCTTCAGATCTTGATTCCGAGGTCGTTTACTCAAAATTCTAATCTTAGCCATTTTCTCCAACTTAATGCTTCTGAACTGAGGGTTTTCATTTAAATTTAACTCCGAACTTCCTGAATTTCAATTCCGACCATACACACAAGTCATAATACCTGAAATAAAGCTGTTCATGGCCTCCGACTACTGAACAGAGCGCTAGTACTCAAAACGACCGGTCGGGTCGTTACATTCTCTCCCACTTAAACATACGTTCGTCCTCGAACATGCTGAGAACTATACGGAAGTAGTCTGAAATCACTGTTTAGCACCTCATGCACCTTCCTGTGCTACCACAACTTAGCTGAGCACATTAGCTCAATAAATTCTGAAGATATTCCCTTTTTATTCAAGCAAATAAGCCTTAGAGCCCAATTCCAACATCCGAAATTTCCATGCCAGGCCTTTATCCAACATACAATCACCATATCAATCACTGCTCGTTGTACTCAGACACGACTGTGCAACTTTGTTGAATTCACACTTTGCATCACTTACTCATATGACCACAATAACCATTCTGATCGAATTAATCAAAATTTCCACAGATCCGATGCTCCCATTGCATCTCATGACCTACATGGGTCTTGCTCTAACCTTTACAACACTGACACGATGGAAGAGAGGTGCCGAAATTCATAACCAACTGTTGAATCAACAAATTATTAGGTCTATACCCCTGGCAAGAGTCATTGCCTCTTTCTGAACCATCTAATGGTCTTAGCTCCTTAATTCACTTCACATAATCCAATTGCATTGGTCCTAAATCCAATAATCTCGTCTCACCCAGTACGAACTACTCAGGCAATAAGCCACCTTGGACATAATCAAAAGTCCCATATGATGCTACCATGTGCCAATAGGCTACCAATTAGAACGTGATACAGAAGGAAACGAACTCTGAAAAGGAGATCTAATTACCCCGCTCGCGAATCATACATGCGACGCGGGTACATGCTAAACGGACACCCCGCGCGCGAATCATACATGCGACACGGGCTCACAGCTAGAACGAGTTCTCCTCGAAAAATGGGAATCAGAACACATAAAGGCAAATAGGGGAACTGTACTGAACATAACACTATTGCGGCGTGCAACCCGATCCAGATAACATACCCATGGTGGCGTGCCACTCGATCCACATAACATACCCATGGCGGCGTGCCACCGGATCCACACGTAGAACTTACATAAAGAGATATACATCGGGCCAAGCTGCACATTACAACAGGATATCGAATTTGGTCACAAGCACGCTAAGTGCATGATACTATCTCTAAGGGACATATAGCGCCATAAGCTACGAAACTCAAGCACAACTGAGGTGCGATATATGGTCTAAATCTCAAGAGCCATTTTGCTCATAATACGACATTCCCCTGTAGATCCTCAACACATACACAATTTCTCAGGTCGTCTTACAACTCACACGCCGCAATGTATCACTACATGAAATATCTAACAACGGGATAACAACCTGACTACTCCATAAGGGGAACGTTACTGAAATGAACACAATTCGCCTGATATAAAGCCCGGTTCACATGTAAATCAATCCACTGATCTCAAGCCGATTTCTGATTGCACCAACTTGGCTAATGACCTTTCAAAGGTCAACTCACTTTTCCTCATAACACATAAGAACAACCATCATAACCAGAGCAACCTCCTCAATTCATAACCCAATAAACAAAGTGCCCTCCAGGCTAAATTCTCATATTAATGATATTACCACAATCCTCATACTTGGTTTAAATCTTTAGTTAATCAAGTGACTACATGTCACGCATATACAAGCTTCCCGTGGGGCACGCTCCCAAAAAAAATCTTCTGAAATAAATAACGGTTCCGCTCATCCAAACCATCGGCCGCACTAACGCTGAAAAGCGATCAGAATTCTTAACTATAATACAAGCCCCCTTTACAAAACACCGATCTCAGGTGACGCTGAAGACAGTCCCAACTTACTCTAAACACTGAAACTCCTTTCCGGCCCATCCGAGCTTGCGACATCTTTGTCCACACCGAACTGCAACTTTGATTCTCGTTCCAAACTTCGATACCTCTCACCGCACCCAACGTGCCAATATACGATAAAACACGATTTTTCATCATAACTCCGAAATCATTAATATATTTTAACACTTCATCATATACGAACTTTTTGCTTAACTCACTTCAGGAGAATCATAGCAACACACAAGTGAATTCCTATAACCGAAGGATATGCAAATCTCTAAGTAGTGGTCCAAGCCCTTCCGGAATCCGCTTTCACTTAACAAGCCATAATAGAAGAATGCTTCCGAATAACATCAATTACAGCGGCCGACAAACCTCACTCGTACCGCCACAAATCATACGCATAACTCGATCACGCTGAATGAACTGGTCACAGACCCCAACATGCCAAATTCACTATGGCTAATCAATCCCCTTCCTTCCAATTTATTCTTGATTGCCTTGGAAGTAATACTAACTCTCTTCAACACATAACATACTCCCTCTACACTCACCTCGAGTGGCCTTGAGTCACGAGACCATGCTGTCTCAAATCCCACGGACCATTTCATATTTCTCAAATGCTACACCACAAGTCAAAATATCATAGAACATTCTGGGCACCTTCTCATGAGCTGTTACAAATCTTGATCCTTAACTGTACTCAAAGGCTTGAAATCATTGGGCACCACACTTCCTTAGGATCTACTAGGACCATTGGTGAGAGCCACTAGCTCTGACTTGATCCCGAATATATTCAACTCCCTTAATCTTCTGGAATATTAATACCCTCTCAATGAAGCACCTGGCAGAGTTACTCCCCTTTTTAACCTGCTTCTATACAAGGCATAAATCTTGAATCTTTTCCCAAGTTCGAACATGAGCCCATAAGGCTAACCATAGCACATCTTTAATAATTCCTCTGCTCAATTTACAACTTATGGTATTTTTCCGTAGCTGGGATAACCCCTCAGTATGCTAATAACCAGAAACCTCGCAAGTAGTTAACCATGCAATCCAATCAAAGGCGGTGGGACTCTCCCACTTGGCTTGAAGCCATTATTACAAAACTCTGGAGTTCACCAGGATTCTTAATCTCTTATTGACATAACCTTGCGCAATCAATCACCAGCATTCTCGATATCTTACTGTAGAAACCCAATTTGATGCTCTAAATAATTTAACAACATTCACACAATAGTTCCTTTTGCTGCATAACCCATAGAACTCTTCGCAGAAGCCTTGCCAACCACGCGAACGCTAAATTGCTCACAGGGAATAACCCTCATGAGTCCAAGCTCACTCCCTAGTTGTACCAGTCCATTTACCCTCGTGGACACCCATTAAATGCGCGACAACATCCTTCCACTTCAAAGTCATGCTACATCTTTTTTCATTTCAACAGCTCCTTTCCGTCGTACCAAATCTACTGCCGCATAACAACCCCATGCTTCAAATTAGATCCGTAGACGCCAATAACCAAACACCAATATTCTCAAGCCGTTCCAGACTCCCTTAAGGTGCATAGTCTTCCCCTTACCAAGCCCCTACGCAGCTCCGTTGCTCTCCCACTTTGGGCAATCTCACTTCTTTAATCCACTGCTCGGCCTACGCTCCCTAAGTCTAGCCCTTTAGAAGTTTAAATTTCGCCTGACACTTCCCATATGTCCTTCTCACCTTTTGTTGCTCAGTCGTTGTCTTAATAAAATTTATCTTCATAGCACTTGAATCCACAATTTGCTACTAACTCCAAACTTTTCTGAAGGTCATCTTTCTCGAACCGCCATATTGAAATACTGATTCAGTCCGGAATCACCGCACCCTGCGATATCTGATAGTTGTATCTCCAATACTATTTCGCAATATCTTGCCCCAAGGCGAATTGTATCAGACCATAATACCGACAAACTTCAAGCGTTCAATTAGGACAACAGCACCCTCATATAGAGGAGAACTCCACCACGCTTGCAATTACCACGTTTCATTACTTCCACCAGTCCACATCTGACCATCCTTAGTTCGATTGTCTTTCCCCTGCCGGGAATAAAATACTGAATCCCTTGATTACACGCTGAGTAAACATCCCTTCAATTCATTCACTGCCCCAACACGTGGGCAAACATCCTACCATCACAACAACACTACGGAATAATTGTTCATAAGCATCATAGCAACCTGTGCCTAGCCTCAAGGCTCTTAGAAGTTCTATTACTGAGCTGAACAATAGAATATCCTTCCATAAGGAGACTATAATAGTCCAATCAACTATACCGGGAGAATTATCCCGCACCACATTTGTAGTGCTAGTACAATCCTTCAATTTTCGATTTATAACAAGCGCCCGCGTAAGATTGAGTAGGAAGAAAT